>JAOYMZ010043857.1:0-14868 GCA_025802335.1 Pinguicula primuliflora | reverse complement strand
ACACCACGTCTCTTAGCCCAGAACTTCAGGCAGCGAAGTGTTGTCCGGAAGTTCTGCAAAAATGAGATAATACATTTTAAAGCTGTGTTAGAGAGGAAAAAATTAAACAAAAATGACTGCAGATATAGAGGTGAAGCACCTCGACGGTCGGAACAAGCTTGAGAATCTGATCAGCCACTCGGCAGCCATTAAGACTGCGGACTGTTGGTTCATCTATGTCTTGCAACACAGAAATATTTGAGATGTCTAAATCCTGTAAGAAATTAACAGTTTGATTAAGGAAATTTCCAAAATTCCAGAACGTTTTGCCGCAGATGGGCCTTGATGATGGCACCAGAGAAGCATTTTTCCTTCCCATAAAGCAAATTAATAAAATTGTCGTTGACTTTATAACTTGCTCAAGAGTTAAGACAGCGAACATCCAAATTTTCATACCAGTGAAGCAAAAGAATTCCATATAGAACTCCAGCTCTAGGGAAAATAGGAGTAAACAGCTGTATTTCAATAAACATGATGAAATCGATATACAAACTAGAAAGTCTGAGATCGTAAAAACATTGAAGGCAGATTCATAAATTAAAAGCTACTACAGGTTATTTTTTCCGAACAACATGTAAGAAGAGAGAAATTTTAATGAAAATAGCACTCACATCTGGAACAACCAGAAGGGAAATACTTGCATACAGAAGATCTATTGATATCCCATTAAACTTGAATTTCAAAACAGGAACATGAGCATCTGGTACAGGGTGGAGTTCAGTGACTTCTTCCCGCTCAGCTAAAATGCTATGGAGCACATAAAAAAAGTCTTCCTGGTATCACAACGTCAAAGTTAGACCACATATGAAACAAAAATACCAGATATAACATTGGAGTGTAGAAATAGCCATGTACCTCCCGACTGACATAGGATGGCCCAATGCACAATGTATCAATATCAGCCCCAGGACCATGTACCTATCCCGTGAAAGCTGTCAGTCTGCATAAGCATTACTTAAGGAAAGAATGCAAACAATGTACACCAGAGGGAAAGAAGGGGTAATCAAATCGGTTTTTGAATGGCAGCAAAAAATCATAAAATAAAAATAAAAACAGCGGGTGGCATAAAGTTCAAAGGGAATTTTAACAAGTAATGCAGTATCTATATCCAATGATACAACCATAGACAACGATAATATTGAACGAAGAAGGTTTTAATTACAAATAGATTACAAAATTGTAAATTAAAATGCATGGTAGATAAAAGTGTAAGGAGAAAACCTTCTCAAGCAATGCATTATCTACTCTTGATCAATGAAAGAAACAAGAGACAATAAACTGAACAGCGTAAACATTAATTCCTCCAAAAATGAACAAACAACCGTTTTTTTGGGTAAGTAACAAACAACCGTTATATTAGAAAAAAAACATCATTCAGGTCAGGTCATTCAACTTATTGTGGAAACGCAAAATAAAAAAAACCAGAAATGAATAAATTCCTTACTCCAAGCCTATAAGAACCAAAAGTAAAGATAGTTGCATTGGCATCTTCCACCATCTGTTCAGTGTATCCCTTCAACCGAGTAAGATCTTTTACCCACTGTTTCACAATCTATACAGAAGTACAGGAAAACACCACTTGAGCAAAAAATTATCGGTAAATACTGGGTTAAATATCCAAGCTGAAACATGACTAAGATGCAGCATACAGTTCCATCGACATATTGATAAACACGATAAATTGAAGCGGATAGCAAAATATAAAATATTCAAACCAGCATCGCAAATGTAGAAAGACTTTTTTATGAATTGATAATTCATAGGAAGCAGCAACAGCTAAAGTCTATTCCTCACTGAATGTTCTCCATAAGTCACAAGAAAACAACCATATACTGATTTTGTCACCTTCGATGTCCATTCCTCGCACCAAATTGCTTATCAACAGTCAAATG
Source organism: Pinguicula primuliflora (assembly GCA_025802335.1). Classification (NCBI taxonomy): domain Eukaryota; kingdom Viridiplantae; phylum Streptophyta; class Magnoliopsida; order Lamiales; family Lentibulariaceae; genus Pinguicula; species Pinguicula primuliflora. The sequence continues at coordinate 12,937 of JAOYMZ010043857.1, read as the reverse complement.
ACTACAATTATATAAGAATGGATGACCAAATATCTAAGAAGTACATCTGTTGACAGCAAACTGATAAAAATTTAATCAGAGCATGTAAAATTCTAAATATATATATTTATTAAAGCACATTGCTTAAGCTATTTTACAAAAACAAATAATTTCATAGTTCCCGAGGACAAACAGAGCGATATACAAAAAGTTGAATGCTGATAACCTTTTTCCCTTACAAAATAACTACCTGTTTGAGACTGCCAAGAACATCTTCCCGCTTCGCAGCTTCTTCAGCACTCTCATAAAGTCCCGAATCAGCCAAAAGCTAAAATACAGAAAACAATTAGTATCCAGCTCATGACAATTACAGGGAAAAAGCATCATCGCTGTATCCGAATATGAAAAAAAAAGAAAAGAAATAAATGATGAAAACGGTATTTTGAACGAACCTTCTCCAACTCCCTATTTCTCTGCACATCAACATCAGTGGGCTCCGCAAGAGACAAAGGCTTCGTCACCCCCCACTGCTTGGGCGTTCTCTCCGCTTGCGGAGGCGATGGAGAAGATGAAGAATTGAGGCCATCCAACCCACCCATATCTCCACACTCAAAATCGCACAAAACCCTCACCCACCCCCCAAATAACCTACTATTCTAACCCCAAATGGGAAGGGCAAAAGAAACACACAAACAAAAAAATATAACAAGCTGATCAAATCCAAAACCCAAGTCCAATCAATCGCCAACGAAACAAGAAATAACTTGTAACCGACGTTGACCGTTCCTTTCACCCATAGTGCTCCTCAAACGAGAACTTCTAACCGGGTATCCTTGAAATCCAAAATGGTTCGAGAACAGAACAAAGGGACAAACCCACAAATTCGGGCACGTTGAACAGGTAATACCGCTGTAATTGAACAGTTACAAAACAAATAGATCTGATGAAACAAACCCTCCTGCGACTCTCCTGTTTCAGACAACCAACGTGATCAATTGGGGCGTTTCTGGAGTTTTGGAGGGTGCAAGGATTCGTCGATTCGAGAACTGAAAATTGTGATTTAAGGAAACAGCGATTTCAATTTTGAATTTCCTCGCCATACGACTTCCTGCCTCACGATGTTACTCGATCATGGAAGGATAAAGTAGATATTTCACACTAAGTCGAGGAGAAAGGTCTTTTTTTTTAAGAAAGGGTTTAATTATTTAGGACGTGAAGAATATAATTATATCGGATTTTATATTTTGGAAATAAGACTTTATTTATATGCAAATTTACATAATTAAATTGCCAAAAGCCATCTCAAATTTAGTTTACAAATGCATAGATTTAGGGTTAAACACATGACACACACCATTCACCTACTCCCTTATACTTTATATAGATCATTAGTGTTTTATTCCACTATTCTACAAAGTATTGGCGGTTCCAATAGAGATTTCCAAGTACCTAGATGATCTAGACATTTATATAAGTGACCTAAGCGAGCACTTAGACAATATTTGGATAAGATAGAGAGCGACCACCTTCTCGAATAAAGCTGATCCCTCAACAAAAAATCAGTCTTAAGTTAAGGGATGACAATAAGGTAGAGCAGGACAGGGCAGAGCCGCCCCAAACCTGCCACACCTCAGTGAAAATGGCCTCGTACTCGCCTTACCCTCGCCCTTAAGTTATAGTTTTGCTACATGTTCAGAAGAATTGTCCATACACTTATGTAATGCTACTAAAAAATAATTTTGTTTCTTTTTTCAATTATATATTTTTGAGAAGTGTTTTTTCTACAATTTAACATGGTGAAAAGTTTCTAAGACCACAGTCATGACCGGGGTGGTTGTGTCATCCGTTAGTACACACGACTTTGACCACGATGTTGAGGTGCTTATGCAAATTTGCAGGTTAATTTCAATTCATTTCAAACTTATTTGACAACTGATATATGCTTTTTAAGTATTTAAATTGAAAAAATATTAAGATTTTTTTAGTTTCTTTGAGCGTACTTTCAACTAATTTGAGGAGTGGGTGGAATGACCATTCTCATTGTGAAGCTTGAAGTAGGTATACTGATAAGATAATCCAAGCAATGATCCACGCCCTGGTGCGCACACACACTCGCCCCACTTGGTGTGTACACACACATGTTGATATGTGTAGGACCTACGGTGAAGGTATGTGAGTGGTTGTGCATACGGCTGTAAACGAATAGAGCCGCTCGCGAACAAGCTCGAGTTTGGCTCGATAAAAGCTCGTTCGTTCGGCTCGAAAACCTTAACGAGCTCGGAGCTCGAGCCCGAACTTCTGTTCGCGAACAGTCTTAACGAGCTCGAGCTTGTTCGCGAGCTCTTAACGAGCCGCTCGCGAGCTCTTAACGAGCCGCTCGCGAGCTTTAATATAATAATATTATATTATTTAATTTTTATATAAAAAATAAAAAAAAATCAAAAAAATCAAAAAAAAATAAAAAAAATAATAAAAAGCTCGTGAGCTCGTTCGTGAGCCTGTTTGCGAACGTGTTCGTGAGCTCGGCTCGTGAGCTCGTTCGCGAACAGGCTCGCGAACAGCGCAAGCCGAGCTCGAGCTCGGCTCGTTTACAGCCCTAGTTTCTACATATAAATTAGGAATAACCATTTGTTTTCATGGGTGGCACATGGGCTTCGATCCACCGGCCCATTTTTTTTTTCTTTTTCTTTTTTCTTTTGAATATTATAACATTATAATATTATTATTTTAATCAATTTTTCATTTTCCATCAAATCTGAGTCATAACAATCAGCGCGTCATGCACTTTCATTTGGCATGCGACTTCATATAGTTTAGATGTACTTATTATTTCATTATTTTATAATATTGTATAGGGTTTAAGGTTTATAGAATTTAGGATTTTAGTTTTTTGACGGCAAAGTCATCGTAATATTGATTAATATTTTAAATAAAGTTTAGCATTTTTGGTTTGTAGGGTCTAGGGTTAAGCATTTAGGGTTTAAAGTTCGGGTTTAGAGTTTTAGTAATATTGATTACAATTTTAATAAAGTTTAACATTTATTGTTTGTAGGGTCTAGGGTTTAGTGTTTAGGGTTTAAGGTTTGGGTTTTTTTAGTTTAGGGTTTATGATTTATAGAATTTTAGATTTTATTTTTTCGGCGGCGAAGCCGCCGTAATATTGATTACAATTTTTAATAAAGTTTAGCATTTATGATTTGTAGTATCTAGGGTTTAGCATTTAGAGTTTGGGTTTAGAGTTTAGGGTTTTAGTTTTTTAGTTTTTTTGTGGGAAAGTTGCCGTAATATTGATTACTATTTTAAATAAAGTTTAATATTTATGGTTTGTAGGGTCTATGGTATAGGGTTTTATGACTTTAGTTATTTGGCGACAGAGTCGCCGTAATATTAATTATTATTTTTAATATGGTTTAATATTTAGGGTTGATTAGGATTTAGGGTTTATGATTTAGAGGGTAGGTTTGGGGTTTAGGGTTTAGTTAATTAAATTATGATCCCCTAGCACCCCCTAAAAGAAAATGAAGAAAATAAATAAAATAACTAAATCGTCTTAACACATTCTAATCAAGTAAATTGATGGAAGACTTTTCACTTTCTCCTCTCCATCAGAAGGAAAACATCTTAGAAAATTGGAAAACTCGTAACCTTTCAATCGGAAATATCGACTCGAATCCTTCAACATGTCGCTTGAGAAATCCTCAAACACGCATGCGGACGTGGATCGAACAACTACCAGTATCTTAAATGACATCATTCTGACGCGCATGCGGCAAGCCCAACCTGCTTCTCCACTGTAGATGGGAAGAATGATGGACGATCCATCAAAATCTCAGGCGACAAGAATGATGATTGAATCAGAAATGCCGAAGGTTGGGGATTTGAGTAGGGGCGATGACTTAAGTGGACACAATGCATGGCATTTTCCATCTCGAAATCTTCCAGTACGTTGTACGTTGTGATATGCGACATGATAAACCACTTATGCATCTCTGGCGTGTTGAGAACGAATCCCTTAAACTGAATTTGAAGTTTTATTTGATTATTGTCTATGTTGCATATATAGGTGCGCATACCGATTGAGACCTCAACTGATAGACTTTCGCACATACTTACCAACAGATGTATACGAGCACAAACGGAGTCCCCTGTTAAGGTGACGGTGGGCCAGTCATTGGGGATTATTGTGGAAATAAAGGAGCAGTTAAGTAAACAAGAACTTGACCAAATCTGAAGCATTTATTTGGGTCATCTCCTGGATTTGGACAGCTCTTAGACATCGAAAAGAAAAACATCTTCCGGACAGCTTGCCCATTTCTTACTGCCCAGATGCATCGAAATGCCTAAGCGATTAGAGTTATGGTTTCTCATAGATGAAAAGTCAATCGGGTTTGGTATAAAGGAATTTGCCATGGTAACTGAGTTGAACTGCTCGAAGGCACCAGTGACGGATCATTCGATGAGTGATAATCGTATATGAGACATGTACCTTCTAGAAAGTGATACGAACGTCACTTTCAACAACTTAAAAAGATGTGGTAAATGATGATGAATAAGCCAAAGGAGAAGAAGAGTAAGAAAAACCAAAAGGAGAAGAACTCAAAGGAAAATAACCCAAAGGAGGACATCAGTAATAAAGAGAAGAAAAAGAAGAAGAAGAAGAATGTGACGATCAAAATGTCTACTGAGGAAATATCTAATAATGAGCAACTCTCTCAGGATAAGATAATCCTTCTGTTATACCTGCTAAAGGGTGTGATCCTAGCAGGTGATTATAAAAAAACATCAATGCCCTTACTCTGAGCATTGTCAATGATTTGATAGCATTCAATGACTATCCATGGGACAGTAAGTCTTATGCTGAGATAACAAAGAGTGGTACAATAAATTCTCCATACAAAATACCTAGAACGAAACGTCAAAGAGAAGGATGGAAAAAACTCCAAGCAGTCGATAAAAAGACGTACACCCTAATATGTTTCTAGTTTGCTTTACATGTAAGTGATTTGTCATTAATCTAGGTTCTCATGTATATATTTTATTAACATGAAGATTTACCTAAGACGTACGTACACTCCCTTTAACCAGATTTAGGCGTTGGAGGCAATTTTCAAGATCAGGAGGTTGTGTGTCCAGCACGTTGATGGAAGCACGATGAGATTTTTTAGATGCCTAAACTGGAAGTGTTGTTGTACGATGGCCAGTCAGGAACATATCGTTGATATTTTCTGTAGGGAGAGAAGGATAAGGAATCTCAATCTTCGTAAACATACAACTGCACGATGGACGTATACATGACCCGACAGCCCATTCGGGATTCTCGACTATACATAGACCGATACATCACGTATGCAGTGATGCACCCGGTCTGCATATATGTGGCCATGCACGATGCTCGTGCTTGGAATCCGACAGCCCCTTCGGAATTCTCGACTATTCGCAGTACGGATACATCCGTATGCCAGGATGCACCTAGTCTACGTATATGGAGCCATGCATGATGCTTACGTATATGATCCGACAAGCTATTAAGGATTCTAGACTATACGGGATTGTGCATAATGCACAGTTTAATGCTCGTTTTCGATTTTCTTCCACAATGTGTTCTTTATCCTATCCTGATATATTTGAGGAAAGAGAGTGGACTGCAATATATGGAGGATATTGATTACGTGTCAGACGTTGATGATCATCAGATAACTGTATTTCTGAAATTGTTTGGTGATGGTCCATTCTTTGCTGATGACTCAGACAGAGTACGACGATACTCGCACTCAGATATATGTAGATGTCCGATCCACTGTACCTGGTTACATTGACTTGCTAGGACTCCAAAATCTTCCTGGTCATCATTATCAACAGCGTGGTTAGACTTTCTCGAGAATGCATCGCCTGATTATCAAGATGAGCACACTCAGGAGTTGTATAAAATCAAGAAGACATTAAAAAAATTCACCAATGAGGTGCATGAATCAAACACCCATATTTTGACTTGTTTTGATCTGATGAAATCAATGGCGGAAAAAGATATCAAATGTTGCATTCAATGAATAGTTTGTTGAGGACTGTCACGGAGTCTTTACACAACGAGCAGAACGTTCAGCAAGACATCGGTTAGGAATTTCGAATTAAAAGTGAAGCATCCTACAATGAGCGGAATGTAACCGAAAGTGAAGTCAGGGATATGACACCTAAGATACCTCCATCATTGGTATGCAATGTTGACCTTTGGGGGACGAATAACGGTTACTGTAATGAAATTTTTACCAAGATGTGGCTTCTAAAAAAGGAAAACGAGAAAAATAAATAGTTGCAAAAGAAAACGAGAACCTAGGCCAAAGGAGCACAAGGACTTGATTGTTACACGAGTTTTTAAGAGGAATAGTGGATACGATCCTATCTCGACGTTCACAGAAGAGATGAAAAGCAAACTGAATAATCTCCGTTTGTGGATGAATATGGAGGACGGATACCAAAAGTCGGACGATATTCGAGGTGGTCATGTTGTGTTTCATGGGAAGACTTTCAAGCTCTTTTGGGTTCAAATGTGTGGCTGGAGGAAAATATAAAGTTTAATATACGTGGGTTCAAATTGAACATTCTTCTAATCAATATTTTCCCATTCTATGTTTTAGATCATTGATGAAATCCTTTATCTGATGAGGAAGAGATAAAAAAATATGCTAACTGTTTCCACAAAATTAAGCAATTGCTATGTCAAAATTCTGTGGTATTGTCTGTAGAGGCAAAAAAATAAGTAGGAATGTTAAGAAGTCACTCATGGACAATGTAATTGACTGGGCTCTACGAGATAGAGATAGTCCCACTAAAAAGGAGCTTATCTATGTAGTTTGGGATTTTACACCGTGCATTCTTAATTACCAATAATGTAGGCATGTCATATATGTGGACTGTACACATTTTTATTGTCCATATAAGCAAAAATTACTTGTAGCGATGTCACATGTAAGGTACGGCAAATTTCAAAATTTTATTTCCAAATATTGTAAATGGGAAGGAGGAGATGGGGTCATTGTCATACTCGGCCAACAAGAGTAAATGGGAAGGAGGCGCAAGGAAGGAGGGAGGCTGATCCTGAAGTGCAATTGAAGGAAGAAAGGAGAAAGAAGTTGAAGTTGGCACAAGAGTTAAGTGTACTCCACAATTAGAGTTGTATACGAAATAGCCGTTCGCAAATAAGTTTGAAATTGGCTCATTTAAAACTCATTTGTTTGGTTCGTGAACCTTGACAAATAGGGCTCAAACACGAAGCTCTATTCGTTAAGCTTAACAAACAACCCAACTCAGTTCGTTAAATATATTACAATTTGAACATATTGCAATATATTATAGAGTTCAAACACAAAACCTGTTCGTTAATCTTAACAAACAAACTTGACTCGTTCATTAAACTTAACAAACAGAGCTTGAACATGATCTTTTCGTTCGATCTTGGTTCGTTAAACAACCATACAGGTAAAATGAGAAGGGGGTTTCTTCAAACTAGATTTATGAGGTTTTGTTTGGTTGAGGTAGGATCTTGCAGTTGTATGCTTGCTGATGGTGTTGTGTTTGTGAATGTTAGGAATTTTGGGCACATGACCCCTTGACACTTATATATTATGTTACTAACGTTTGTTCTCTTGTTTTTGTACTCGTGCACGTCCCGAATTCGATAGCCAGATGATATTAAATTAATAAGTCGTAAGACCTTCTATAGGCTTACATATGACTTATGAATTATCAACCGGGTCACTTATGTGGCTTGGAAGTTGAAATTTCATACTTGAATCACCGTCGTGTCAACTGGGATTCCTGAATTCTTTCGGTTCTTAACAACGCTAGGTAGGTATGTGAGTTAGATTCTTGGGCTGGTTGCATTGGGCCTTCATTTATTATTCTGTTCGGCTCACTTGTCTTATCTGGTGGCGTTGACTTGATCTGTGGATTAATTCTGGAGTTGGGCTTCTCATTTATTCATTTGTTCTGTTCGGCCCAGTTGCTTATTATATTTTCCCTTACCTGATTCGGCCCATCTGTTCATTATTCTCATTTGTCCACTTGACCCGTGATATATATGTATGTGTGGGCTGCTGTATCGTCACTGGACTTACACTTTCACTCTTTTTCGACTCACTCTCTGAAACTCTCTGTAACTCTCTTCGAAACCCTATTTTCATCGCCAATGTTTCGACTTTTCGGACCTATCTACCTATCCTTTCTTGCATCTGAGCACAGATTCGGACTCCTCGTCTGATTCTCGTTCGTTTGAACCGATTGCATTGTGTTTATCCTCAAGTTGACCGATGGTTGATTTTCGGGTTTCTTACTGATAGCCTGTTTTTGAGCAAATTTCTTTGAGAAATCGATAGATCTGCGCTTCAGCTACACTCGGCATTTAGGATTTTGAGTTTACATATATATCACTTTTGTAAAATTGTGATTTATACACTGTACTTTGCGATTTTTGTACTGACGCTTTGTTTTCTGTCTACTTAGGATCTGAGCAGGGTCAAAAAGGACCTCACAGTGGTATCGGAGCCTGGTTACCGCTCAGATCTAGTTCTGGTTGTGGTTGCATGTCTCATTTCTTTCTGGATCTGAGACTTCTGGTAGTGGATCCGTAATCTGACGGTTGAAATTTTCAATTTCGTGATGTTTTACTGATAGTTCAACTTTTTCTATTGAACTGTGACTGTTGAAATTCGTACTGGCTGAATATTCTGTGATCTGTATACATTCTGAGTATACTTCTGAGATCGTTGTTGGATTTACTGCAAGATTGTTAACTGAGAATACTTGCATGTGTTATATTTCGCTCGATCTGTGACTTGCATGTAAATCTGTTAGGTCTACTATCAAGTTACTCTTGAAATACTGGATTTTCTGGCTCTTCTGTCATAAACTGCTGAAACTGGTTTGCATGCGCTAGTTAGCCTGCTTGCTGAATAAATTGTGATTATCTGCAAGGTTTTGGAAAATAACTTGTTTTTCCAAAAAATTGTCACATTTTCTGTCAAACTTTGACACTGTGAGTTTTTGTATGGTTTTCAAAGTATTAGCCACAAAAATATTTTACTGCATTTTTGGATTTCAAAATTGCTTGAATTGCGCTTATCTGATATTGTCTGGACAATTTTTGGCATTTTCTGCTTTCTTCCTATATATTATCTGTTCTAGAACTGTTGGATTCTGAAAAACAGAGAAGGAAATAAATAAAAAAAACGCCTCCAGACAACAGACACGACATCAGATTAAAATTTTGGACTGGGGCTTATACTCACAGCCCCCTGTAAGTCTCCTGTTAGGTCTTTTTGCAAACTTAAGGTAGGCCTGTGAGCCTGAGTTTGGCCTGTGAGCCCGAGGTGTTTTACTGCTTTGGCCCGTGAGCCTTGGGTGCATTTTTTGGCCTGTGAGCAAAACTGATTTACTGCTTTGGCTCGTGAGCCCTGCCTGTTTACATTTGAGTGTGATTTAGTGGTCTTAGAGAGGAGCTCTGTGAAGAGAATCCTTGAGGAGCTCTGTGAAGAGAATCCTTGAGGAGCTCTGTGAAGAGAATCCTTGAGGATCTCTGTGGGACATTCCTTGTTTGCTTGAGTCTATTGCTAGAGTGGCCTTTTTTAATCACCAGTTTTCTGAACTGTGTTAACTCTTGACAAAGAGTTCTGAGGCTATAAAATCTAGCTTGAAATTGCTTCTATCTGCTCCTTGAGAGAAACTGAAACTTGTAGCACACGAGTACAATATTTCTGTGATACTTGCTATTTCTGTGACTGTTGAATATGTCTACCAGAATTGAAATTGCTCAATTTGATGGGAAGAGGGACTTTGTGACTTGGGCTAGACGTATGAAATCTGTTCTGTCTCATTATAAAGTACACTATGCCTTAAAAACTATTAAAGATTGGACTGAAATTGTTACTGTTAAAGCTGAAGAGATTAGGGAAGAAGCTTTGAATCTATTAATCTTGAATTTATCTGATTCTGTCATTAGGCAATTAGATGGTTCGGAGGATCCCTTAGAAATCTGGGATAAATTGCATATTTTGTATGCCTCTAAGGATCCAACAAACCTGATTTTTGTTAAAGGGCAACTGTTTTCATATAAAATGGATTCTGAAAAAACTATTGTGGAAAATATGGATGAATTTTTCAAACTTACCCAACTTTTAAAAGGAAGTGCACATAATTTTGATGATGAGTCTTTTTCTATGATTTTATTAAACTCAGTGAGTGAAGATTATGTGGTTGTCAATAATGCACTTAGGTATTCAGGTTCTTTGCCTAAATTGGAGGTTATTGTCAGTGCTTTGAAAGTTAGGGAGATAGAGTTAAAAAATTCCAAGCGTGTTTCAAATGTTTTATTTACTAAGACTGAAACTAAGGATGAAATTGATAGACCTAAGGTTCAAAACAACACTGTCAGTCAAGGTCAAAACAGGTTTGGTCCTAGAAATCAACAATTTCAACAGAATAAATTTTTTTCTAGAGGTCAGAATTTCCAACCAAATAGGAATTTTCAGTCTTCTTCTAATTTTTCTAACTCTGGTTTTAATTGGAATGGTTTTCAGCCTAGGTGTACTTATTGTCATAAACTTGGTCATGTCTAAAGTAATTGTTTTGTTTTGAGTATAGATAATAGAACTCAGAATAATAATCAAGCTGTTAGGAGTAATAATAACAATCCTGATATACTGTTTGTGTCTGAAACTGCTAGTCAGAGGCACACTGATGCACATAGGTGTACTGATTTGAATAATTCTGGTCAGCCTACTTTTAGATGTCATGAAAACAATTCTGCTGGTCAGACTGTGCAACACACGTGTGTTAATCCCATAATCCCAATAGGGCTGCATGTGAAAATGTAAGACAAGTGTCATTTGATTCTAGAAACCAACCTAGCTCCTCTTACAACCAACATATGTATGACTCAGTTTTCTTTGTGAACAATGAGGGTGATGAGCTTGTACTGGACAAAGAAGAGTCTACATTAGGTCAGAACACCTTTAACGATAATGATTTGATTTAGTTCATGTCTGAGTGCCAAAAAATTAATTTTTCTTTGAACAGTCTGTCTGTTTTTCCTTAGCAGTCAGTTTCAAAAAAAATTCCAAACAATTTTCAAACAGTTTCTGTTTCTGAAATTAATTCTGTTGTGCCTTTTTGTTCAAGTCAGGATTATGTCTTAGCTGTTTCTGAATTTTAGAATACTGATGAATGGGTTTTAGATTCAGGCTGCACTTACCATATGACACCTAATATAAACTGGTTTGATACCTTAGATAAGCATAAAACTGGTATAGTAGTGATGGGTAATGACAATGTGTGTGAAATAGTAGGTACTGGGTCTATTTCTTTGATGTTAGATAATGAAAATGGGGTGAAATTGACTTATGTTAGATATATACCTGATCTTAAGAGGAATTTAATATCACTTGGCATGTTAGAAGAATCTGGTTGTTGGTATACATCTAGGAATAGCATGCTTTCTATTTTTAGAATTGATTCTATTATTATAACAAGTACTAGGAGGGATAGATTATATTTTTTGAATGGTAAAACTGCATCTGAAAGTACTCTTTTGGTTTCTGAAATTGATTTAACTAAACTTTGACATTTGAGACTTAGTCATATAGGTGAGAAGAATTTGAAATTGTTGTATGATAGAGGTCTTCTAGGTAAACATAAATTTAATGGCTTGGCTTTCTGTGAATCTTGTGTGTTAGGGAAGCAACATAGACTTAAATTCTCTAAAGCTGTTCATGTTTCTAAACAGTGCCTAGACTATGTACATTCTGATTTATGGGGTCCTGTTAGTGAGTCTACTCATGGGGGCAAGGTATTTCATGTCCGTTGTTGATGATTTCAGTCGTAGAGTTTGGGTTGTTTTATTGAAATCTAAAGATCAGGTTTTTTCTAAATTTAAAGAGTGGAAACAACTTGTTGAAATTCAAAAATCTAATAAGGTCAAATACTTGAGAACTGATAATGGCTTAGAGTTCTGCAATTCTGACTTTGATTCCTTCTGTGCTTTACATGGTATAACTAGACATTATTCAGTTAGACACACACCACATCAAAATGGAGTAGCTGAACGTATGAATATGACACTTTTAAATAAAGTCAGATGCATGCTTGTCACTTATGGTATGTCTAAGAAATTTTGGGGTGAAGCTTTATACATTGCTGCTTTTCTTGTTAATAGAAGTCCTTTTAGTGCTGTTAATTTTAACTGCCCTGAATTTATTTGGCATGAAACTGTTTTAAACCTTACATATCTGAAAGTCTTTGGTTGCGCTGCTTATGTCCATAATAAATTGTGTAAATTAGATCCTAGGTGTATTAAGTGTGTCTTTTTGGGTTATCAGGAAGGTGTTAAGGGTTATAGACTGTGGGATAGGTCAGTCCCTGGCATGAAAGTCCTGATTAGTAGAGATGTTATATTTAATGAATCTGAATTCCTATGCTTAGGTCAGAATTTACCTGCTATTGTTCCTGTCTTGTCTGAATATGTCCCAAGGAGGGTGTCTCTTGAATGGGAGAGTGCTCCTTTGGCTACTGTTGAGGTGGAGTCTCAACCAGGGCCACCAATTAAGGTGGAGGTTGAGACCTTGATCCCTGCTACTGATTCTGCACCACCTCAGGTTGACAATGTATCTGCTGATTTGCATGCCCCTTCTGTTATTGAGAATGAAAATGCTTCTGAACCTCCTGTTGTGCATTCTGATGGTACTGATTTGTCTGATTATCAATTAGTTAGAGATAGGGCAAGGAGAACTGTTAAACCTAATCTGAAATATGCTAATTTTGCTGAAATATTAGATTTTGCCTTTCTGGTCAGTCATAAAATCATGCATTATGAGCCTGAATTTTATCTGGATGCTATTAACTGTTCTGATTCTGTGAAATGGATTGCTGCTATGAATGATGAGATTAAATCTTTAGATCAAAATGGTACTTG
>JAOYMZ010043856.1:0-31028 GCA_025802335.1 Pinguicula primuliflora | reverse complement strand
ATTTTTCTCTCTAGTATTTCTCTCTGTAACGAGACTCGAAGATTTCGGGATGAATGAAACAAATGAATGAGTTCATCTTTTTATAGGGGAGAAAACGCGTGGAAATAGTAGTGTGAACACTACAAAACGCGTGACATTTTCTTCCCACGTTTCCTTATCTTTCCGTCCATTTTTCCAATGCATTCATTGTGCCTCATGAGCATCACATGCACTTGCCGACATGCTCATTACACAAATTTATGAGCATCACATGCACTTGTCGACATGTTGCACAGCACCACACTAATCCATGGAGGCGACCATTTTACGAATTATACTCCGGTTAAAACCCGCGATCATGTCCCACAATAGATTTTTTTTGATAACATAAAGAACCCTATCGAGGTAGGTAAACCCAACGCCCTATCGCAATAGCCTGCAAACCACGGTAGGGAGGTAAACCACAATTGACAAGCCATGTGTGACAGACTCATGTCGCTGAAGAGATTTGAACTCATATCACTCCATTAACCACTAGGCCAAACCTAAGGCGCCCACATTGGATGGACTCAGAGAGAAACGTTCCCTATTACTCTTCCTATTTCAAAGATCTAAGTCCATGTTTCCCATTAGCCCAACGTGTTGGGGTTTATTCACTTCATTATACACCATTCAATTTTGGGTTAATACATAAAGTATTTACACATTTTTTTTGACAACAAAGATGCTATAATCAAAATGTAAGACGGATTTGTGAATTCTCTCCATTCCAGAAGGGTACGTACATTTAACTAGATCATAATGAAAGACGCTATAACTAATCAAAATGAAAGACAATATTTGTTCTCGAGGTAGCAAACGCAGCAAAAGAGAGGACTTTTATTTGCCATAACTTGAATCATCGTCCTACATTTTCTGTGACATCAAAGGGAGATAGGAAAACACACCATTTTCTTAAAGATAGAAACTCAGATCATTACTCTCATGTCTTAACGTTCGAGAACTGTGCGAGCTTCAGCTTGGATGTTTTCAAGTGGGCTGCCTTCTTGACTGCTCTGTCCATCCGAGATTCGAGCCGGTTGCCTTCTCAATTCTTTATTTCTCCTGAGCCCTTCTTTCACCTCTGTTTCTTTTAAATCTACAAACTCAATCAGATCCTTGAAACTGGAGGTTTGCAGGAGTCTCTTGCTTGGCCTGGGAGGTTGGGCTTCCCCTACAGTGGGCTGCTCCCCCACTGCAGTGTATCTTCTGTACTGGGAACAAACCCGGTAGACAAAAATGGTTAAAGCACAGAAACAGGCTAATCCACATATCAGAAACAGGCCCCAGAAGCTACTGAGAGAAATCTGGTTAGAATCAATTTGGCTGGATGGGCCATTGCATCCCTTATTAGGGATCCATTTATCGTGGATCCTTTGGAGCTCTCCATTTTCCGAAAGCTGGAGGATGGCTGTAGACATATCTACTGCCAGCGGCGAATCCCGTTGAAATGCCTGTGCAGCATAAAATTATGTGACCATGTGAGAATCATGATCTGCCAAGTATATGGATGAAGGCATCTCGCCGTCAAATTGAGCATTACTAGGTTTTGCGTTTAAAGCCTTTTTTCTAATTTTTTAGGATTAAGTTACCGTAAAACCACGTAATTTTTACAACCATTATCAATAAACGTATCACTTACGGGGCAAAAAAAATCTTGCAGTCAAGTTCAGCAGTGAAATATGCAAAATAATGGATTTTCTAGGATAAAGGATTTGGAATACAGAGGACTTACAAATCCCCATCCACTCTTGGTGAACTCCCGTCCCACAATAGTGAATATGCATTTGGTGTTGGTCAAGAACAACTCTATGTAAGGAAGCTCGTCAACAATGGCAGCAACCCCACCACCATCTGGGCCTAGTTTGAGGGCATTGGCATACTCATCTTGATTCCGCAGAATGCGGAGTCTTGATTCTGCTATATTCAGCTCGTTAATGAGATAGTAATACGCAAACGAGCCATCCTGGACTCCTATGGGATCGGAACTGGAGATCAAACTATCAATTCCTTGAACTCTTGAAGAGAATTGTTGCACTGTGAGGAGTGATGTCAAACTAGCTGTGTAGCTCGAGTTGATGATTAACACCACAAAAAGCCACAAGATAAGAACAAGACGGCCCAGGGTGCTCACTGTGTTTTCTCCTGCAAAAAAGTCGGTTAATATATCAACTTGTGAGGTAACAAGAACTTCTAACAAAAATGCAAGGCTAAACTGGAATCTGGAGTAGTACTTACTGTGTGAGAAAAACATTGTCGAGAAACTAAACCTGAAAAAACAAAAATCAAGTTTAGTCCATTGTAGAAGTATCTGGTTTGAGGTTGGAAATTGTTGGAATTATCAAGACAACTTCAAGTTATAACTACATATTAAAGGGAGCGGGGGCGTATAGTGAGAAGAGCACTGTATAATAAATAGTGCCTAAGTGGCACGTTGAAATTGGTGTGGCAGGTGGGCCGGTATTACACTTTTGCGCGGGCCCGCTAACAGGCCAATCCCGCAGTATCACGAGGGCGCTGCACACTATACACTGAGTTATTTCACTGTATACTCCCCTCTTCCCGTATATTATATGGTTGGGGCTAAAGTATTGCTAGATGAATGATGCAAGATTATACGAACCAAACAATCGTCACAAGTTGTTCGCGCGGCGACCCACGGAACTCGGTGTTTGTCCTGTGCTCGAGTACCCAAATGACAGCTCCCACAAAAAGAAAGAATGCCCCTGTTACAGCCCACATTTGCCAAGTAAATGGCTTGAGAAAAGACCATGGGCTGGATTTAATCTGCCTGTCCAGATCAACTACTACAAGCCCAGATTCCATGTAAGGTTGTGTGAAGTCCACCACTCTTGTTCTGTTTGTGGTGATGATTATATCCCCCACAGCTGCATCATATTTCTGCCAAAAGTAAAGTAGAACGAATTCTTAAGTAATAAGTAGGATGGAAGAATAATGATCGACTGTAAGTGCAAAAGAACAAAAACAAAATGTGCTCACGTTTTGTGCAACATCATCAATAAGGTCACTATAAGAAGGGTGTCTTTGGCCATCTCCGTATAAGATATACTGGTGAGGAACAGGGTACGGCAATAGCTTGATTGCAGCTTCAAATACGTCAATACAATATCCCTTAGCCCCTAAATTCCCTTTATCTTCAGCCACAAATTCCTGATAAGTAACTGCATTGGGCACTGCTATCCGTAAAGGCCTACCGTTATTCGGGAAAACCCACCCTTTAGGCTTTGCTGCTGTTCCACCGGGCCATATGACACTGAAGAGACGCTGATTGCTCATGGAAGTATTTAGTGGTTTCTCATATAGAGTTTCCGGAGGATCCATCGAGAGACCGGAGTAGTTTGACCAATAACCAATTGTCCGAAAGCCATTGCCACCAATATTGAGAATATCAAATGCTGGTCGAACCAGATTCTTGTCCGGATCAAACTGAATAATTCCAGAAAGACCAGTGAAGTTTGTACCAATAAGAAACTGCAGCAATTCAGGGCCTTGGTTAAAAATTCTCAAGGATTTGACATAGAGGGCGCTGCCATTTGTGTACCGTAATCTTGGATCATCAGAAAATGTTATATTTCCTCCGTTCTTCAAGAAAAGATCAAGTGCTCGGGCCAATATCCACACAGAATCATAAGCATATAGAGCATATGAATTAAACCTTTCGGGTCCTTTGTTCGTCGAGCTAGACATACGAGAGAGAAAATTTGTTTTCAGGACAGAATCAGCAGTGTGGTGTCGCAGTGCCACAACTCCCTGAATAATATCAATTGTGCCGGGATCAATTGTTAACGAAGAATCAAGAACAGTAGGAAGCCAATCCGTAGCTATCCAAACATAGCCGTCTCTCATCATTCCTAGCCGCTTAGCGGCAGAAAATATATCAAGACCGGTATCAGGATTTACATGAACAACAAAAACTCGAGATTCCAGTAGATTGGCTTCAACAAGCAAGCTGTCAATATCATTTAACGAAGCACCGCGAGTAAAGGCGGCCTTGTAAGAAATCTTGGCACGTTTCTTGGAAAGGGCGTCACCTAAAACAGAAATACCGTTTCTACCATTATTGTCATCAACAAAAACAGCAACAACTTCGCTCCACCCAAAGTATGCAACAAAATCAGCAATTGCATACATTTGGAAACAGTCGTTAATGGTAGCCCTAAGGAAGTACGGATATTGCAGAGCTGAAAGTGTGGGATCAGTGGCAGCAAATGAAAGTAGTGGCACGTGAAGTTCATTCAAGAGTTGCAAAATGACACTGGCTATCCCGGATGATTGTGGACCAAGAACAGTAACAACTTCGTTCCCCATCAGCTGCAGAGCTACACGAACCACAGGCGAAGGAGAAACAGTTCTAAGATTCTATTAGTGTAGTAACTAGTATATGAGAAGAAACTGTCTTTTCATGAAATTAAATGTTTGAAAAATCACTCTCTTAGAAGTAAATCAACTTAAAATAGTAAACTCATTCTTTAATCTCACTTATGAGTAATCTAACCTTCTATTGTACCAAGAAAACCACTACAATTGGTGTCCTGCAACATGAGGTTGAGCTTGATGTCCTTCAGGATTGTACTGTCAGAGTTAACGTCTTCAATTGCAGCAACAAGAGCTGGCGCCGCAGACCTTCCAATGTACGAATTAGATGTGAGTAAAGCACCAACATTTATCACTCTTTCTTGACCAGAAACAGCAACCATTCTAGCAGCCTTGTCCAAGACTCCCGAGGCAACCAACCAACATGAAAACATGAACACCAAAAGACTCCTTACATGCAGTGGGCCTTGCATCATGCAGGGATATGAATGATTCAAAATTTGCAAATCTTTAAAATTACATCACCATGTATGCAAGGAATCAAGCCTTTGTTGAAGAAACATTGAAAACACAACTTCTAAAAATCGGGAAATTGTATGCAAGTTTGCAGTCTATAATGCTAAAAAGTACTAAATCATGAAGTGTCAAATGCCATTCATGAATAAAGAATAAAGTATCTTAGAATAGAAATAATAAAGAATCCTACAGTAGCATGAAGGTGGCCATCAAGTTAGAAGTCAATAGTGCTAGTGCTAAATCATGAAGTGAAAAATGTCATAAATTAATATAACATAAATTGATACATCATAAATGACTAAAGAATAAACAATGATAACTAGAACTAATAAATGATCCTACACTAGAAAGTGTACCTATTTTGAGAGCTGGAAAATAGAGTTGCATTTATGATATTTGGCTCCAGTGGGAGTAGGGTAAGTAGGCAGTATCCACAACAAAAAATTTAAACCACGTTTCAAATGTATCGTGTGCAAGACTATGAATATGCAGGGATCATCACACACACTCGTGCGACCTTAACTAGAGAAGCTCAAAAGGCTATCGTTAAAGTGAAGAAGCTGGATACCAGGAAATTAGATCAGGGAGGCAACAAGTGGCTTAACTACATCCTCAAAAAAAAAAAAAAGATAGGAAGGCATTAGTCCACCTTGCGAAGTTCAATACATGCTCAAATTATCACCGTAACTCAGTATGATATTTTCGTCTTAATAACACATTATTGAACGGTATACCTTTTTGGTTTTCACAACAAAAACACAATCCATAGACAACTTTGAGCTAAAAAAATAATTCACTAGACAGGAATTTTTCTTACCAGTGAAAGTTAAGAGTGGAGCCGTCCAGATGTCATACATCAAACATGTGATGACGAAGCCAGATACCCATATGGCGATGCAATATACGCCGGCAATGCAATATATGCCGGCAATCGCAAAAGGCCATTGGAAAAAAGCTCCAAACGGAACCCTACACACAAAAATGAATCTTTCCAGAAACGAGCTGGTCGCCATATTTCTGGGAGCACCAGTTTTTAAGCTTCACATGAATGAAAAAAGTACGAGGTTGGCCGTCGATGAGCGGCGGCAGATGGAAAAGCAGACGTAGAGCTTAGCAGGAACCAGGTTAAAATTGCAAGGAAGTCCATTTATCACACAGAATGGATGATTCTTCTTTGATTTCCGTTTCTCATGAAGGTTAAGGTTCTTGGATTACATCTGATACCTCAATTTCTCCTATTTGAAGTATGGACCCTCATTTATAACAGTATTATTTTCAAAACTTTAGCGGGAGAAATAACGGTCTCTCCTTTTTTTGCCTACCAAAATCCCAATTCCAAACTGAGGCCGAAGTCAAATCACTGCTTTTCTTCCGCAGAATCCCCAATTCCAACTCCAGTATCTGCAGCATAATAGAATTGTACAGCTATGATTTACATAATATTTTGATCACTCCCATTTGAGGATGAAATCTGTGTAATGTAAGCACTTTCATTTGCGATAACTTTAACCATCGTTCTACATTTTCTGTGACATCCACGTAAGCTAAGCGAACACTATTTTCTTAAGGACCTTGATATAGTCAGAGCATAGCAACTAACCCTTCCGTCTAACGTTCGAGAACTGTGCGAGCATGGATGTTTTCTAGAGGACTGCCTTCTTGACTGCTCTGTCCATCCGAGATTCGAGCTAGATGCCTTCTCAATTCTCTATTTCTCCGGAGCCCCTCTTCGACTTCAGCTTCTTTTAAATCAACAAACTCGATCAGATCCTTGAAACTGGAAGTTCGCAGGAGTCGCCGACTTGGCCTGGGAGTTTGGGTTTCCTCTATATTTGCCTGCTCCCCCTCTGCTCTGTATTTTCTGTACTGGTAACAAACCCGGCAGAGAAACATGGTTAAAGCAGAGAAACATACAACTCCACATATTAGAAACAGCCCCCAGAAGCTACTAAGAGAAATCTGGTTGGAATCAATTTGGCTGGTTCCATCGCATCCATTACTAGAAACCCATTTATCTTGGATCCTTTGGAGCTCCCCATTTTCCGAGAGCTGGAGAATAGCAGTCGATATATCTATAGCCAATGGTGAGTCCCGTTGAAATGCCTGTAAATGGTAAGCGTGTCAAAAAAGGCATCTGCCGTCAAATTGATAGCTAGTTCAGCAGTGAAATATGCAAAAGGGATAGAAACAAGCTTTGCTAGACAATGACTATATAATACAGGTATAAGTGGGACTTACAAATCCCCAGCCACTCTTGGTGAACTCCCGTCCCACAATAGTGAATATGCAGTTGGTTTGAGCCAAGAACAGCTTGACATAAGGAAGCTCGTCAACAATGGCAGCAACACCACCACTATCTGGGCCTAGATTTAGGGCTCTGACATAGTCATCTTGGCTTTGCAGAATGCGAACTCTTGACTGTGCTATATTCAGCTCGTTAATGAGATAGTCATATGCAAATGAACCCTCCTGAACTCCAATGGGATCGGAACTGGATATCAAACTATCAATTCCTTGAACTCTTGAAGAGAATTGCTCCACTGTGAGGAGTGATGTCAAACTAGCTGTATAGCTCGAGTTGACGATTAGCACCACAAATAGCCAGAAGATAAGAATAAGACGGCCCAGGGTGCTCAAAGTGTTTTGTGCTGAAAATTTTAGTTTTAATACGTCAACTTGTGAGTTAAGAAGAATTTTTAACATAAGTGCAAGGAAGATAAACTGGAGTAGTACGTACTGTGTGAGAAAAACATTGTTGAGAAACTAAACCTGAAACACAAAAAAATTAGTTGTAAAATGGTAGAAGTATCTTGTTAGCCGTTGACAAATATTGGAATTCACAAGATATCTTCAAGGTACAACTACATATTAAATGCATTAAAATGTTGCTAGTTGAAGGCAAGGTACACGAACCAAATAATCGTCACCAGTTGTTCACGTGGAGATCCCCGGAACTCAGTGTTCGTCCTATGTTCAAGTATCCAAACCACAGCTCCCACAAAAAGAAAGAACGTCACTGTTACGGCCCACATTTGCCAAGTAAATGGCTTTAGAAAAGACCATGGACTGAATTTAGTCTGCCGGTCCAGATCAACAACGACAAGCCCAGATTCCATGTAAGGTTGTGCGAAGTCCACAATTCTTGTTCTGTTCGTCGTGATCGTTACATCCCCCACTGCTGCATCGTATTTCTGCCAAAAGCAAAGTAGAATGACTTTTTTCACAAAAAGTAGTACAGAATCATAGTGATCGACCGTAAGTGCCAAAAACAAAAAGGTGCTTACGTTTTGTGCAACATCATCAACAAGATCACTATAAGAAGGGTTTCTTTGGCCATCTCCGTATAAGATATACTGATGAGGGACAGGGTACGGCAATAGCTTGATTGCAGCTTCAAATACGTCAATACAATATCCCTTAGCCCCTAAATTCCCTTTATCTTCGGTCACAAATTCCTGATATGTGACTGCATTGGGCACTGCTATCCGTAAAGGCCTGCCGTTATTCAGGAATACCCATCCCTTAGGCTTTACCGCTGTTCCGCCCGGCCATATGACGCTGAAGAGATGTTGATTGCTCATGGAAGTATTTGGTTGTTTCCCGTACATATTTTCCGGAGGATCCATCGAGAGACCGGAGTAGTTTGACCAATAACCAATCGTTCGTAAGCCATGGCCACCAATATTGAGAATGTCAAAAGCGGGGCGAATCATGTTCTTGTCCATATCAAACTGAATACTTCCAGTAAGTCCAGTGAAGTTTGTCTCAATAAGAAGCTGCATCAAGTCGGGGCCTTGGTTGAAAATTCTTAGAGATTTGTCATGGAGGACGCTGCCATTTGTGTAACGTAATCTTGGATCATCAGAAAATGTTATATTTCCTCCGTTCTTCAAGAAAAGATCAAGTGCTCGGGCAAGTATCCACACAGAATCATAAGCATATAGAGCATACGAATTAAACTTTTTCGGTCCCTTTTTCGTCGAGCTAGACATACGAGAGAGAAAATTTGTTTTGAGAACAGAATCTGCAGTGTGGTGTCGCAGTGCCACAACTCCGTGAATAATATCAATAGTGCGGGGATCAATAGTTAACGAAGAATCAAGAACAGTAGGAAGCCAATCCGTAGCTATCCAAACATAACCGTCTCTCATCATTCCTAGCCTCTTGGCGGCGGAAAATATATCAAGACCGGAATCAGGATTTACATGAACAACAAAAACTCGAGATTCCAATAGATTGGCTTCAACAAGCAAGCTGTCAATATCACTAATCGAAGCACCACGAGTAAAGGCCGCCTTGTAAGAAATCTTGGCACGTTTCTTGGAAAGGGCGTCGCCTAAAACAGAAATACCATTTCTGCCATTATTGTCATCAACAAAAACAGCAACAACATCGCTCCACCCAAAGTATGCAACAAAATCAGCAATTGCATACATTTGGAAATAGTCATTGATGGTAGCCCTAAGGAAGTATGGGTATTGCAGAGCTGAAAGTGTGGGATCAGTAGCAGCAAATGACAAAAGTGGTACGTGAAGTTCATTCAAGAGTTGCAAAATGACATTTGCTATCCCGGATGATTGTGGACCAAGCACAGCAACAACTTCGTTCCCAATAAACTGCATAGCTACACGAACCATAGGCAAAGGAGAAACAGTATTAAGATTCTATTAGTGCAGACTGCAGTACATGAGAAGAAACTGTTTTTCCATGAAATTATATATTTGAAGAAGATCCCTCTTAGAAGGCAAAAGGAAGGACAAACAAATCTGACTTCTCCGATGGTCTAACTAAACTTTGGTTACTCGCTTTTAAATTTTAATCTGTATCATTTTGTCTAAACAATGTTCTACATTTAGAGCTAATCCTGTACTCTGTGAATAAAAACAAAAACTTGGATAAAAAAGAAGAAGAAGAAGAAGCAAATCAACATAAATTGTGAAGGCATTCTTTAATGAAGCACCTATAAGTAAACTAACCTTCTACTGTTCCAAGAAAACCACTGCAATTTGTATCCTGCAACATGAGGTTGAGCTTGATGTCCTTTAGGATTGTACTGTCAGAGTTAACGTCTTCAATGGCAGCAACAATAGCTGGCGCCGCAGACCTTCCAATGAACGAATTAGATGTGAGTAAAGCACCAACATTGATCACCTTTCGTCCACCAGATGCTGCACCCATTCTAGCAGTCCTGTCGATCACACCCATTGCAACCGACAAACATGAAAACATGAACATCAAAAGGCTTCTTACACGCAGTGGGCTTTTCATTATGCAGGTATATGAACGATTCAAAACTTGCAAATTTTTAAAGCCACATCACCATCTCACCAAGAAACAGAGAAAATCATAAACTTTTAAAACTCAGGAAGTCTGCACCAAAGTTAGAATTCAACAATTGTACGAAGTACTGAATCATGAGGTGAAAAATGTCATAAATGAATAAAGAAGAAATAATAATGAATCCAGTCATTAGAAATAATAAAGAATCCGTCATAATAAATAATAAAGAATTGGCCCTCAAGTTAGAAGTCAACAATGCTAGTGAAAAATGGTACAAAGTACTAAATCATGGAGTGAAAATGTCAAAAATGATCATATCATAAATGAATTAAGGATAAATAAAGAATGTTATACCAGGAATAATTAAGAATCCTAAGCTAGAAAGGGTACCTAATTTGCGAGCTAGAAATGAGAAGTAATGTCATAAATGAATACTAAAAAAATAGAGTTGCATTTATGATATTTGGTTCAAGTGTGAGAAGGGGCAGTGTCCGTGACCATAATCTAAACCACATTTCAAATGTAATCGTAAATATGAATGTGCAGGTATTGTAACTCAATACATGTGTTTGTTAAAGTGAGGAAGACACTGAATACCGTGAATGTTGCTTCAGAGATGTTGCAAATAGGTCGCTTAACTACCTCCATGCAAGCTAGGAAAATAATTATACAATCATACAAAGTTCGCATGGCTACTCACACGATCACCTTAACCCAGCTGGAAGCCCACAAAGAAAAGTGGCATTCCAGCAACAAAGTAGCAACCATATTCTTGACACTATCAATTTTAAGCTTTACCGGAACGGCAAGTACCAACTGTTAAGTTTCACCAGAAGTTGAAACCGGAAGACATGTTTGGCCGTTGATGAGTGGCGTCGAAGGCGAAGAGCTTGGCAGGAATCAGGTACAATTGCAAGGAAATCCCTTTCTTACACGGAGCAAATGATTCTTATTTGATTTCCATTCCACGTGAATGTTTTAAGATTTTTGGATTCTTGGAATCTGTATCTCAATTCATCCTATTTGCAGTACGTCCTCTTAACTTTCACCCGGAGAATAACGGTCTCTGCTTTAGCCTCACCATTCCCCAATTGGAAACCCAAATCAGAGGCCGTCGTCAAAATCAGAGATTTTCATCTCAACTTCTACAAATGTTGCTTTTTTGCACTTATTTTCCAACTATAGTATCTGCAGCAATATTGGAACTGTATATCACAGGAACTCTAATTGCATATATTGTGCCAATGTACATAGAACCATGCCTTTTGGCAGGTTGGGGAGTATGTGGAGATTTGTGTGGTCGACTGCAGCCAATTAGGGTGGCCGCACGGGGTGGGGTGACTTCAGTCACCGTATAATCCCCAAACTTCTTTTTAGCGGTTAACATTCATCAGAAATTTGAGTGAGATGCCTCTTCAAATCTCTGTTTCTACTCAGGACTTCTTTGATTTCAGCTTCTTTCTTATCCAAAAACTCCATCATATCCTTAAAGCTGCTGGTCTGCGGGATTTGCGGGCTTGGCCTTGGAGTTTCAGCTTCTTCTAAGCTCTGCTGCGCCCCCTCTGCATTGTATCTGCTGTACTGGAAACAAACCCGGCAGAGAAAGATAGTTAAAGCAATGAAACAAGCTGCTCCACATATTATAAACAGGCCCCAGAAGCAATTGAAAGAAAGCCGGTTCCCATCATTCTTGCTGGCTAGGCGGGAGCATTCCTCAGTGGAAAGCCATTTATCTTGGATCTTTTGGAGCTCTCCATTCTCTGAGAGCTGGAGGATGGCAGTAGACATATCTGTTGCGAGCTGTGATCCCCGAGGAAATGCCTGTGCAGCATAAATTATGATTACATCATAAGAATACAATATGCTCCGGGTTGGATACCAATTAAGATACACATATGATAGAGGCATGATCCATGAAGAATATGATGATGTAGTTGGAGGCATCTCTCATCAAACTGATTGCTGGAGATATGCTAGGTGAGAACATTATTATTATGGTCTTGCAGGTGACTTAACACTAAAGGTATACGTAGGACTTACATAAATAAAAAAAATAAGGACTTACAAATCCCCATCCGCTCTTAGTGAACTGCCGTCCCACTATAGTGAACATGCAATTAGTTTTGGATAAGATCAGTTCGACATAAGGAAGCTCGTCCACGATGGCAGCAACCCCACCCCGACTAGGGCCTAAACTTAGGGCATTGATATATTCTTGCTGGCTTCTCAGTATGCGGATTCTTGACTGTGCTACATTTAGCTCATCAATGAGATACTTATATGCAAAAGAACCAACTTGTATCCCTATGGGATCGGAACTTAAGATCAAGCTGTCAATTCCTTGAATACTTGAAGATAATTGCTGAACTGTGTAGAGTGATGTCAAACTAGCTGTATAGCTCGAGTTGATGATTAATACCACAAAAAGCCACAAGAGAAGAACCAACCGGCCCAGGGTGCTCACAGTATTTTCTCCTGTAACAAAATAAGTCTCATCTATATATGAGTCACAACGAAATTACAAAGGCAGGCAAAAAAGGACAGTTCCGTAAGTACTTACTGTGTGAGAAAAACATTGTTGAGAAACTAAACCTGAAAAAACACAAGTTTAGTAGTCAAATTGTAAAAGGATCGGATTTGGGGTTGATTAAAGTTCATTTATCCAAAACACTTCAAGGTGTTACCAACTAAATGCATCAATGTATCTCCAGCTGAAGAATCAGGGAATACGAACCAGAAGACAGTCACAAGTTGTTTGCGTGGAGAGCCACGAAACTCATTGTTTTTCCGGTGCTCAAGTATCCAAACGACGGTTCCCACAAAAATGAAGAAAGCTACTGTTACAACCCACATTTGCCATGTAAATGGCTTGAGAAAGGACCACGGACCGGATGTAACCTGCCTATCCAGATCAACTACGACAAGCCCAGATTCCATGTAAGGCTGTGTGAAGTCTACAATTCTTGTTCTGTTCGTGGTGATGGTTATATCCCCTACTGCTGCATCATATTTCTGCTCACGGCAAAGTAGAATGAGTTCCCAAGGCAAAAGCGGTAGGATGGAAGCATGATAATTGAGTAGGACTGTAAATAAAAGTGCTTACATTTTGTGCAACATCATCAACAAGATTGCTGTAAGAAGGGCTGCTTCGGCCATCTCCGTATAAGATATATTCATGAGGAACAGGATACGGCAATAGCTTGATTGCAGCTTCAAATATGTCAATGCAAAATCCCTTAACCCCTAAAGACTCGTTATCTTTTGTCGCATATTCGGGATAAGTGACCGCATAGGGCACTGCTATTCGCAACGGCCTGCCATTATAGGGTAAAACCCACCCCTTGGGCTTTATTGTTGTTCCACCAGGCCATATGAGACTATAGAGATGCTGATTGCTCAAGGAAATATTAGGTGGTTTCTCATACAGAGTTTCCGGAGGATCTGTAGAGAGACCGGAGTACTTTGACCAGTAACCAACCGTCTGAAAGCCATTGTTCCCCAAGTTGAGAATGTCGAATGCTGGTCGAATCAGATTCTTCTCAGGATCAAACTGAACAATCCCAGTAACACCAGTGAATTTCGTAGCAATCAGACGTCGCAGCAATCTTGGGCCCTGGTTTAAAATTCTCACAGATCTGAAATGGACAGCACTGCCACGGGTATCACTCAATTTTGGATCATCAGAAAAGGTTATATTTCCACCGCATTTCAAGAAAGCATCAAGTGCTCGAGCCAGTAGCCACACAGAATCATAAGCATATAGAGCATAGGAATTAAAATTTTCTGTTCTTTTGTTCTTCAAGTTGGCCCAACGAGCTGTAAATTTCTTTTTGAGTTCAGAGTCAGCAGTATGGTGTCGAAGTGCTGCGACTCCTTGAATAAGATCAACTGTGCGAGGATCAATAGTTGGTGAAGAATCAAGAAGAGTAGGGAGCCAATCAGTTGCTATCCAGACGTAGCCTCCTTTCATCATTCCTAACCTCTTGGCCGCGGAAAATATATCAAGGCCAGAATCAGGAGTTACATGCACAACAAAAACCCGAGATTCCAACTGGTTAGCTTCAAAAAGCAAGCTGCCAATATCACTTAATGAAGCTCCGGGAGCAAAGGCTGCCTTGAAAGATATCTTGGCACGTTTCTCGGATAGAGCGTCGCCTAAAGCAGAAATCCCATTTCTTCCATAATCATTGTCAACAAAGACAGCAACAACTTCACTCCATCCAAAGTATGCTACAAGATCAGCAACTGCATACATCTGGAAATAGTCATTGATGGTAGTTCTAAGGAAGAACGGGTACTGCAAAGCTGAAAGAGTTGGATCCGTAGCACCAAATGACAAAAGTGGCACATCGAGTTCATTCAAGAGTTGCAAAATGGCACGGGCTATCCCGGAGGATTGTGGACCGAGAACAGCAACAACTTCGTTCTCCATCAGCTGTACAGCTACATGAACAAGGTAGGCCAAAATGTTCTCATTAGTCTTATGTTCAAATTCAATACTCAAAATTTTGATGTCATAAGCCATAGGTAGATGCAAAGTAGTTCTAAGATTTGCTCTAGTACAGCACCAGAAGAGATGCTGGTCCTCCATGAGAATGAATAATTGAAGAAAATATATCTCTACTCTTTAAGAGGACAAAATAAGTATAAGTAGATCAAATTCACCATGAAAACCATTCTTAATTGATAGTGAACTGACCTTCTACTATACCAAAAAAGCCACTGCAATTGGTGTCCTGCAAGATGAGGTTGAGCTTTATGCCGTTTAGGATTGTACTATCGGAGTTCACATCTTCAATTGCAGAAACAAGAGCCGGTGCTGCAGACCTTCCAATGGATGAATTAGATGTTAATAAAGCGCCAACATTTATAATTCTTTGTGCACCAGAAGGGACACCAAAACTCCCTGCCTTGCCAGAGACTCCCATCACAACGAAGAAATAAGACATCAAGAATACCCGAAGGTTCCTCACTTGCAAACCGACTTCCATTCTGCAGGGATATGGAAGATTCAGCAATTGAAGATTTTTTTAAGCTACATCAGCACTCAGGCAAGACATGAGCCTCTGCTGCAACATAGAAACCCATAAATTTTAGAGCCAGGAAGTTGGTTCACAAGTTTGGACCCCACAATGCTCTTTTGCAAAAATGTCTACCCCAGAACCAAAAATGTAGACATAGGCCACAGGGGATATCAAACCATGGCATAGTTAATGTTATTCCTCTAAACTACACTAGAAAAAGAACCTAATTTGCTAGATAGAAAAGAAAAGAAATAAAATTAATTAGCACCAATATTTTTTAAGCTATGGGGAAGGGTAGGTCGGCAGTGTCAACAACCAAAAATAAAAACCACAATTTCAAATATAAAACTTGAACTTGTGGTCATGGGTGATGTGCATGGACAACATTAAAGATCTGATGTGCAAGGATTTTCTCTAATTGCAGATGCTACCTGAAACATGAGTAGTTCAAGACAAAGTTAGTTTGTTAGTTAAAGGGGGCAAGCAAGACGCAAATGGTTTCAGATCAGAAGGCCTAGAACAAAAGGGTTTATGTGTCTACTTGCATGCTAAGAAAACGGATAATTTTTCCACGCTAACTTCAGTAGATGGATACTCAAATTATCACCTTAACAATCCAGGTGAAACTTGCATCTCAACTACTCTTATTGGTCGGTGTTCTTTTGTTTTTATAACAAGAGAATTTATAGGTATCTCTGGCCTATGGACAGACAATTGATGCAGAAGGAGAACCTCTTACCAAGCCAAGTGGAGACTCCATACGTCACATAGGTGGTGGGTAACCAATAATTCCCAGCGACAATGCCATAGACGCCGGCAGCAGCTAAGGCAACTGGAAGATAAGATCCAGCCGAAACACCCACCCCTTTTCACCAACCAAGTAGTCGCACATATTCCGGCGAGCACCAATCTCCATCGGGAACGGCGGAAGACAACTTGACCGCCTTCTATGAACGGCTCCAGAATGGCGATAAAGAGGCAGGCGACGGCGTGCGCCGTGAGCGATAGTAATGCAAGTTCATCCATTATATGGGAGGAATGATTCTTCGTTGATGTAAATAAACAAAAGATTATGGATTCATGGATTCTCTTTTTTTTTTGGTGTGTGTTGATAAAGGGAATTTTTGTGCAGTGCAAATTATATGGTGCCCCAAATTTATCATTTCACTTAAAATTTTAAGTTAAATAATCTCGGTTGTTGACGGGCAGATCCAACGGCCAATAATAAATTTCGGCACCATAAACCAAAATTCGGCACCATAAGGTCTGCACCAGAAAAAAATTCTTGATAAGGGAGGGAACCTATCGATAGGTAAATCCAGCGCGAACGTCATATCACATTTGCCTGAACAACGGGTCGCCGACTAGTAGGATGAATTTGAGGCTAATGTGGGACGACGAATGACGAATTAAATACCACAAAATTACGACATAATTTCACGCGCTAAACTCAACGTTGCCGGTCCCATCTTCAGTAAAAACTGGTCGAAATTGTAAATGATGCGTATTGTGCAGGAAACCCGCATGTCCCTCGTGCAAGCGAATGCGGCAAGTAGGGATGTAAGCTACACATCACAAGGCATATGTGACAGACTCATGTCGCTGAGAGAAATTGAACTCATGACGTGCAATTGTTACTCTCACAACTACTAGATCAACGCTCTTTCTTCTTTGACATTGGATTCATGGATTCTGATTTCTTATTTCCATTTTAACTGTTATGGGTACCTCAAACTTTATTATTTGCATCATGGCCCCTCCAATAACGGCTTCTAGCAAATTTCCGTATATGCCACAAAGTCAATGGTGTATTTTGAAATTATCATCGTCCGGCTTTCGGAAGTTCAGGAGCTAGTACCGGCTATGGAAAGGTCAGGAATTTTAATTCTCGACTTTCTCAAAGTCGGGAGTCATTAATCGCATTAATGATGGTAGTTAGAGCTTGTCCCGACTTTGGGAAAGTCGAAATATATGCCCGACTTTGGGAAGGCCGGGATGTATACCAGGCTTTGGAAAAGCCTAGAATTATAGATCGTTGTTTTTGCATGGCCGAATTCTGTGCTATATAACCACGCCTACTGATTTACCATTCCAATACACCCAAGATCAAACAATATCTCATATTTAAGTGCATTTCCTAAGCTAGGGGTCAATTTGTATTGCGTACTAATTCTTTTTCTTTCTCTGCATACCTAAGACTCTACTAATTTTCCTTCAAAAAAATGCTCCCGAAAAATGCTGAAGAAGAAAAAGAGGTTGTCGAAGATTGGACAAGGTTCCCTATCGTGGACACCAGTAGATGTACTGAGGATTGTGAAGGCGAATATCCGTGTGATGGGTTCCACTACCCGACTGTCTAGATTGGGTTATACGCATGGTTGGATGACCTGGCTCACATTATTAAATCGTCCGATGAGGATGAAGTTAACCAAATACCAAATAATACAACAGAAGATTTCAAAGATTACGAAAATCTGGTTGTGAAAAATTTTGAAGACGAAGAAAATGAGGTGGTCAAAGATAGTGAAGATGAAGAAAATGTGAATGTCAAAAAATGCCTATTTAAAAAAATTTAGTTGCTTCGGCAAATTTTATGAATAAAATTATTGTATTTCGTATTTGATATATTGTTTATTAAGACTTTAGATCTATTAAAAAATTTCATTAAAAAAATACAAATATAATATAATGTGAAAATATTGCAAACTAACGGCACAACCTTCCAAGTGGATTCTAGTTCAACAATCTTTTCTTTGTCCATTGTCTAGTTTAGCTCTCTTAGATAGTAATGAAGAGGTCAGTTCATTTACTTTCTCGTATAATTGATGATACATATGTTTGTTGAGGTTAAACTTGACAAAGTTATAACAAGTGACGAAAAAAAGTTTACTGACCACATTCGTAATTGAAACCAAAACGTGTGGGTGACAGGATGTCACATCTGTTCGGAATTCCAGCCATAACGAAGGAGATCATTGCTGCCCCAGCACATCAGCATTCAGCCATCTGCCAAAGCGCACATCACCATTCATCCATCTGCCAGAGTGCACATCAAGAACCGCAGTGGTGGAGATATTGATCTAATCATTTGATAGATCATTTGATAGAACTTTAATCTATGTAAGCATTTTCATTTGATAGAACTTTAATCATTGATCTACGTTTTCTCGCACATTTTTAGAAGATAACTAATTTGTGATTGGACTTTAGTACTGTGTGAAAGGTTTGACCTTTTGATGTCAGTTCACAGTTGGTTGTGATGAATGTGGATAAATACGCATCCGTTGTCTGATAATGTTCTTTATTGATATTCCTGATTTGATGATTATAAGATTGAAGCAACTCCTGTTTAACGTGAAAACAACAACATGAAGTTTACTTTAGAATGAATTGTTCGAGGTATGGTGAGCAATGATTTCTTCGATATAACGAATCATAGGAGTGTGTATTCTTAAACAAACATTAGAATCTGAAGTTCGAAAATTGTGGAGGCTTGGATGTTATCTAGACATT
Source organism: Pinguicula primuliflora (assembly GCA_025802335.1). NCBI lineage: Eukaryota > Viridiplantae > Streptophyta > Magnoliopsida > Lamiales > Lentibulariaceae > Pinguicula > Pinguicula primuliflora. The sequence goes on along the minus strand of JAOYMZ010043856.1, from coordinate 12,342 downwards.
ACTCAATACTTTTTCTAGTATATCTACTGAACCAAGTGGGCTGATTTTACTGAAAACATGTGGTCTTCAAGCCTATACCATCAATTGATCCTGCATAAGTTACTTATCCTTATTTTTGGTCACGGCTTCGGTAGAACTGTTATCTCTTTAAGCTGAGTCTTCAAATTGATTTACTGTGCAGGCACTTTTTGAAGGCAACCCATTTAAAACCGTTCCAGGGCCTTTCAAGCTGTTTTGGCAGTGCATGCGTTCAAAACCTGGGTATGTGAAAATAGACCTTTCCAAACTCCTTGGTTAGGAGCATTACTCATGACTATTTTCAAGAATGTTGGAGTCCGGTTAATCGTTAATAATATCACTTCTTACAGTTTGTTTCCATATTCTTCTACTTCCATTTCGACTCATATTATCTGAATTGATTTCTTTGATTTGCATTCAGGGAAGAGCGTACAGAACCTTTCTTCTACCTGGACCTGGAACCCCCTAAAAGATCTGTACAACAAGAGTAGAACAAGAATGATCAAGAAAACAGAAAACAAGACAAGGGTTCCCTCAACTCGTTCCAAGCAGTAATTCGAAGTTTCCGTGTCCTAATAAATGAAGGTATTGTCATACCATTTGAGGTGAATGGTGTCGTGGCTGATTTTCTTCCTAGACGTACTATCATGCAAAAAAGATTTTCTCCGTTTACTTGTTTATGGGTATGTGCTGAAGTTCTGCATGCTGTTCGCAAAAAACAAAGTATGATGCAGAGACTGTAGAGTGTGTTCCCAGCATGCTCTTATAATTCTGATACCCAGTAAATTTCGCCTTTAGGTTGGGTCTGGGGAGGCTCTTATAATTCTGACTGATTGGAAAATAGATTAATGATACTTTTTGATGTATGAAAACATAGGCATGTCTCTCCTCAAGAGTGATTCATGGTTGAAGTTTAAATCAAGTGAAACGGATTTTTTTTTCCTTTCCAAAAAACCAGTAAGAGTCTTTTGACTGCTTTTCTACCCAACTTCTACTTCTACTAATGGCAATTCTTTGCAGCTAATTTCCCAACAACAGTATCTGTAACCGAACGGAATTGTAATTAACAACTAGATTCTATATGGTTTGCGGCAAAGTATCATGGAAATGGTGGAAGATCAATGACTTCAGGACTGCTCTGTACATCAGCGATTCGAGTGACCTGCCTCCTCGAACCTCTCTTTTTTCTGAGCATTTCTTTGATTTCTGTTTCTTTCTTATCCACAAACTCCATCAGGCCCTTGAGGCTAAGGGTCTGCAGGATTGGCCGAGGTGGACTGGGAGTTCTGGCATCCTCTACGTTCTGCTGCTCTCCCTCTGCATTGTAGTATCTGCAGTACTGGAAACTAACCCGGCAGAGGAAGATGGTTAAAGCAATGAAACATGCGATTCCACATACTAGAAACAGTCCCCAGAAGCTATAGAGAGAGAGCTGGTTTGCGTCTATTTGGCTGCTGCTTTTGCTGGAGCATCCCTGGGTAGAAAGCCATTTATCATGGATCCGTTGGAGCTCTCCATTTTCTGAGAGCTGGACGATGGCAGTCGACAAATCTACTACCAACGGCGAATCTCGCGGAAATACCTGAAAAATCAAATATGAGACATGTCAGAAGGAATAACAGCTCCTACAAGGTGCACACATGACAAGCATGTTGAGACTAGAGTAACAAGCTATGTTATTGTGTCAAGTGAACTCCTATATTTACTTAACAAGGCCATGACATTATTCAATACAGATAAAGGCGTACAAATCCCCATCCGCTCTTTGTGAACTCCTGTCCCACTATACTGAAGACGCAGTTGGTGCTGGACAAGAACAGCTCGACATAAGGAAGCTCGTCAACAATGGCAGCCACCCCTCCCCGGCTAGGCCCAAGGTTTAGGGCATTGATATAATCATCTTGGCTTTTCAGGATGCGGAGTCTTGATTGTGCTATATTTAGTTCGTCCATGAGGTACTTGTATGCATAAGAACCGGCTTGGACTCCTATGGGATCAGAACTTGAGATCAAACTGTCGATACCTTGAACTCTTGACGAGAATTGCCGCACCGTGAGGAGTGATGTCAAACTAGCTGTATAGCTTGAGTTGATTATTAGCACCACAAAAAGCCACATGATAAGAACCAAACGGCCCAGGGTGCTCACAATGTTTTCTCCTGCAAAAGGTCAGTTCGAATATCTCATCCTTTCGTGAGTAACAAGAGCTTCCAAAGAAAATAATGCAAGGAACAGGGGAGTTCATAAGTACATACTGTGTGAGAAAAACATTGTTGAGAAAATAAACCTGAAAAAACATAAAGTTCAGAAAATCACATTGTAGAAGTATCAGATTTGTGTAACGTATTGAATGCATTGAAGTATTTTTTGGTTGAAGAATCAGGGAATGCAAACCAGAAAATCATCACAAGTTGTTGACGTGGAGAGCCACGGAACTCGGGGTTTGTCCGGTGCTCAAGTATCCAAACGACAGCTCCCACAAAAATAAAGAAAGACCCTGTTACAGCCCACATTTGCCAGCTAAATGGTTTGAGAAACGACCACGGACCACATTCGATCTGCCTGTCCAGATCAACTACGACAAGCCCGGATTCCATGAAAGGTTGTGTGAAGTCCACAATTCTTGTTCTGCTCGTGGTTATGGTTATATCCCCCACTGCTGCATCATATTTCTGCGACAAGTGAGGTAGAGTGGGTTCTGAGGTAAAAAACAGTAGAGTAAAAGCATAATATCGAGCCTAAATGCAAAAGGAAAAGTGCTCACATTTTGTGCAACAGCATCAACAATACTGCTATAAGAAGGGCTGCTTCGCCCATCTCCATATAAGATATATTGGTGAGGAACCGGGTACGCCAATAGCTTGAGTGCAGCTTCAAATACGTCTATGCAGTACCCCTTGGCGCCCAAGGAGCCGTTATCTTTGGTAGAAAATTCAGGATTAATGATTGCATATGGTACTGCTATTTGTAAAGGCCTGCCGTTATTAGGGAACACCCATCCCTTGGGAGTAATTGTTGTTCCACCAGGCCATATGACACTATAGAGATGCTGATTGCTCATGGAAGTGTTTGCTGGTTTTTCATATAGAGTTTCTGGAGGGTCCGTAGACAAACTGGAGTAGTTTGACCAATAACCAACTGTCCGAAAACCATTGCTACAAAAATTGAGAATGTCGAACGCTGGTCGGATCAGATTCCTGTCTGGATCAAACTGAACAATTCCTGTGACACCAGTGAATTTCGTCGCTATCAGATGCTGCAGCAATTCAGGCCCCTGGTTGAAAATTCTCAGAGAAGTGAAACGGGAAGCACTGCCACCAGTATCACTCAAGTTTGGATCATCAGAAAATGTTATATTTCCACTGCTATTCAATAAAGCATCCAGTGCTCGGGCCAGTAGCCACACAGAATCATAAGCATACAGAGCATAGGAATTAAACTGTTCTGTTGTTTTGCTCTTCAAGTTAGCCCAACGAGAGGTAAATTTCCTTTTGAGGTCAGAGTCATCAGTATGGTGTCGAAGTGCGACAACTCCTTGAATAAGATCAATTGTGTTGGGATCAATCGTTAATGAGGGATCAAGAAGAGTAGGAAGCCAATCTGTAGCTATCCATATATAACCGTCTCTCAACATTCCAAGACTCTTGGCTCTTGAAAATATTTGAAGACCAGTATCAGGATTTGCATGTACAACGAAAACACGAGATTCCAACACATTCGCTTCAACCAGTAAGCTGTCAATATCACTTATGGACGCTCCGGGAGCAAAGGCCGCCTTATAAGAAATCTTGGCACGTTTCTTGGAAAGGGCGTCGCCTAGAAAAGAAACACCGTTTCTGCCATTATTGTCATCAACAAAGATAGCAGCAACTTCCCTCCACCCGAAGTATGCAACAAGATCAGCAATTGCACACATTTGGAAATAGTCGTTGATGGTAGTCCTAAGGAAGTATGGGTATTGCAGAGCTGAAAGAGTGGGATCGGTAGCAGCAAATGACAGAAGTGGTACGTGAAGTTCATTCAAGAGTTGCAAAATGACACTAGCTATCCCAGATGATTGTGGACCAATCACAGCAACAACTTCTTTCTCCATCAGCTGTATAGCTACATACACAACGAACGCCCTGTCAAAATTTTATGATTATCCTTATATGTAATATTCAAGCGATTAACGTCGTAAGCCATAGGTGAAGCAGAACCAGTTCTAAAACTCTTCTTCTAGTATAGTACGAGAGAAAGAATGGCTTCTCTATGAAACTAAATATTTGAGTAGTATCTGTTGCTCCATAAAGGTAACAGAATTAACAGTCAAGTTATATTGTAGACGCCTTCTTTGTTTAAGAACTCAGAGTAAACTAACCTTCTATTATACCAAGAAAACCACTGCAACTAGTGTCCTGCAAAATGAGGTTGAGGTCTACGTCCTTGAGGATTGTACTATCAGAGTTCACATCTTCAATTGCAGCGACAAGAGCTGGTGCCGCAGACCTTCCAATGGCTGAATTAGATGTGAGTAAGGCACCAACATTCATCACTCTTTTTCCACCATCAGCAGCACCGAAGCCCACTTCCATATCCACGACTCCCATGGCAACCCATGCACAAGAAATAAGAAACAGAAAAGGCCTCTTCACATTCACATGGAATCTCATTCTGCAAGGATTTGAATGATTCAGTAATTGGCATCTTTGAAGCTACACCACCATCTTGATGATAAATCAAGCCTAAAATTAGAAGTCAACAACACTAAAAATGGTTCAATTTTGAACTACCAAGTAAGAAATATCGAGTTGATAACAAATAAAGACATGCGCTGTAGGGGCATAGTAAGCCATTAGGAGGTCCCCATAGTTAATAAATTGGTGGGCTAGAAAGAAAAGCAACTGCATAAATGAAAATAAGTTGCAGGCTTTGACATTTGGCTCAAACTGGAGAAAGGCTAAGTAGGCAGCACCAATAACTACAAATCATAAACCACGAAATTCTCAAATAACAATTTACAGTTCAACTTCAAGGATGGTGTACATGTGTGTGTATGCATAAATATATACACAAAAAAAGAAAAACTATTAATCTGCAAGGATTACCACTAAATGACACCCATGTTATATGAAACTTCAGAAGCTCAAAAGCCTAAGTTCATGTGCTTGCTGAAGTTGAAGAGGATGTTAAAATTACAGCATAGTTAGCTTCATTAAAGCAAGACCCAAATGGCTAATCTATCGTGTTGCAACCTAGGAGTAGAATTATTCTTCCACGGCGAAGTCGACAGATAGCCACGCAATTTGTCATCTTAACAATGAAGCTGATGACTGCGTCTTAATAACTCTTTATTTCCTGCTGTGCTTCTTTTGTTTTTTCATAACTAAAACAAAATTTATGAGATTTGACCTACCAAAATAGACAACCCTTGCCGAAGGAATTTTCTGATCAAGGCGGCTTGTGCTTCGCCTAGCTCTTCCTCCACCCATAAGTCATACTAATCATCGTTTATGCTTATCCTACGGATCCTAGTGATTGATTCGCCTCCATCAGATTCGTGATCCTTGTATAGTGCTTGGATAAATCTTCCCCACATGACTCCAATCTATTGATAACGGTCCAGGTTCCTGGAGTGGAGTGGAATTTCGTTTTATCTTTATACAGATTGTACGTACGAGTATCCATTTGAGCATCTTACTCCCAGCAGCACATATCCATAAACACTGGGTTTCGAATTGATTTCCCAGCTCAAGGAGGTTTTTCCTCTGTTCTGTAGACAGGCCATGTATCAAACACAATACTTCCAGACAGCTTTCACAGACGCATCTGCAAATCCACATCTCTTGAGCTTCATATGTATCTCTTCGATCGGATCGGATCGTCACCATCCTCTCTCAATGTTCAATTTTTTCCTCAGGCTTTGTGTGGAACGTCGGAACTCCACACCATCCTCTCTCAATGCAGGGGCTTTATTCACCCTGCAAAAACCTGTGCACAAACTACGAACGCAGCGGTAAATGGAAGCAGGGGATCTTGTTTCTGCATTATATCGAGAAATCTGAGGAACTTACCAAAAAAAATATCGAGAAATCTGAGGAGTTTGACATCAAATTAGGTCGTTTATCATAATCAACCGGCAGCTTAGGCGACTAAGCCGCTTTGCCCGTTGACTAATATTTTCTGGAATACTGATCATAATATTAAGTCTTTTCTAGAAAGTGTTAATACATAAATAATTCGTTTATTCACAAAATTTATATTCAATTTAGTAGTGTCAAATCATGTCGTTATAATTAATTAAGTAAATAAAAAAATAAAAAAATAAAAAAAACTGCAGTAAAACGACGTTGACACACTGTACTCAATTGAGTATAAGTGGGGTGAGTAAACCTACATTTCCCGTGTTAATAATGACCTTAACCCTTTGAAGATTCTATCACCATAGCAAAGGAACAATAGGTTAAGGTTCTGAGAGGAAAAACAACAGAAATCTGCCCAGTAGACTGCTTTTCTTCTCAACTTTTACAAAGGACTACACCTAAATTCCGACTACATTATGTCTAACACAATGTAATTATATTATCTAATGGGTAGTTTGCATGCACCAACACACGCTTTTAATTTCGAGTACTAACATCTTATTAAAATTGACCACATCATTATAAAGTATGTACATAAGAGGCCAAAAGCCTCATGCTTAGGCATGGAAGTCGTTGGAATTTTCTAAACCCTACTAAAATATTAACTAATCCAAGCGAAAAATGTGATGCGAAATTAACAGCGATGAAATCATCTCATATGCATAAATTTTTCAATAATTTGGTCAAAATGTGATGCGAAATTAACAGCGATACTAACTATTAAAATTAAAAATATTTGTTTATTTGTATATTCAATTGTTCATTTATATGGTCCCATTATGTAATGTCTATATTTTTTTGGTAACGTACATGAAACAATGATGGAGAAGCAATCTCTTGCGGATGCTCTGTCCACCAGAGACTTCAGCGAGCTGCCCCTTGGAGTCCCTATTCCTCCTAAACCCTACCTTGATTTCAGCTTCTTTCTTAGCAACAAACACCATCAGATCCTTGAAGCTAATATAGCTCCTCTCCTCTCAGGTTGTTTTTTCGTTATTTGCTTCAGATCACATCCCAGTCAAGAATCAGCATCCCCAACCCTTGATCTGTAACATTTGTATTTTTCTTTCATGAATCCAATGCATGATGGAAGATCCATGAATCCACCGTGATGGTTCTTGTTCTATTACAAGTGTCGTATTATTCTCACAGAAATATACAATTGTTATTCGGTAAAAAACCAGTTACAAGCATCTTTGCTAATAAAAATGTATTGTTGTAGTCAATTCATCAATGCAATTAACCAGAAGACTTCTTATCAAAAGCCGGCTTTTTATTACAAAGAAAACACTCTTCCACGCCTTGACATTTGATAGAATTCAAGGAAACAATACTAATCAATTCCATCCACTTCGAATGGATCTAAAGAATGAAACTTTATACTCAAAGCTCAAGTTCGAAGCATGTAGATTCGATTGTAGATCAGAGAGCAATGTCCCTTAGTGCTTACTCAGCTGTCGAATAACGTATGGAAGTATACCGCCATTGTTGAAGTAAGCCAACTCCACCTAAATGATAAACAAGAGTATCAAGTCCATGAACATGATACAGGACATGGACAATGTCAATGACGGAAAATGATATGCCACACGCAAAAAAAAAACATACACGAATTCGTGTATGGGTCCTGTGGGGTGTGTGTGTGCGGGCAACTGTGAGTGCGTGCACCCACGAAATTCGTGGGGCATATCATTACTCGTCAATGACAGAGCAAAAAAGTTTTCTGTGTTGTATATGAATCAATATTTTTTGGTGGTAGGTACATTACATGAAGCAGTAAAAGAAGGTAACTTAGCTCTGTTTCTTACATACATTTGTCCGACCTACTCAAGATACGATAAGATCTTCACTGTTTGTTGTAAGCGCAAGTATAATGATAGGGTAGCCAGTGTTATTGCTGTGTACTATCCTCCGTATCAAGGTATAAATATTGTTGGCCATTCTAATTGAATTTGCTCTTCACCCAATTCGCATGAATGTAAACTAAGCAAGCAATAGATGTAGTAGAAGTTACCTCAGTGTCAAAACGGACGGTGCATGTGAATTGTTTTCCGGAGTCTGTATGGACAGTTACGTCTTGTCCAGGGCGGATATCGGAGATTTTGCTTGGAAGATCAATAGTATAGCGTTCGCGACCCGTCAATCCTAATGAGTCTGCATCCTCACCGGACTTGAAACATAGCGGAACTATGCCCATGCCTACAAGATTGCTGCGGTGTATCCTTTCGAAACTTTTGGCTATCACTGCCTTAACACCCTGTTAATGGTAAAGATAATAAAAAGTCTTACTCTAGATCCTCCCAATGTCCACAACATGAGCAACATAAGAATACACTAGAAAAAATAGATGATGAAGAACCATAAATATAGTAAGAGTTAGCAGACTCACCAGCAGCATAGGTCCCTTTGCAGCCCAATCTCTGGAGCTCCCACTTCCATACTCCGCTCCAGCCAAGATGATCGTAGCCTGACCCGCTGATTTGTAATTCTGGTACATATTGTGATTAATATCAACTGCGAAAAAAAAGATTATACAGTAGTGAAAGGAGTTACCATTGCTGCATCAAAGACAGAGAGTTTTTCTCCTGAAGGAATGTGCACCGTCTTTGGGCCAACTTCCCCATTTAATAACTTGTTAACAAGACGGATGTTTGCAAATGTTCCTCTTGCCATTATTTCATCATTACCCCTACGACTACCATAGGAGTTGAAATCCTTTCGTTCAACTCCATGCTGGATGAGGTACTTCGCAGCAGGGCTGTCCTTGTTAATGTTTCCAGCCGGGGAGATGTGATCTGTGGTAATACTATCTCCAAAATTGAGCAAGCAGTAGGCATCTTTTACTCCAATCGGTCCGGGAGGATCCACGGTCATATTCTTAAAGTATGGTGGCTCATGGATGTAAGTGGAAGTTGGATCCCATGAGTATAGTTTTGAAGTGGGCACTGGGAGTTGATTCCACATGGGATTACCCGTAGTAATAGCCTCGTACGTGCTTTTAAACATATCAGGCAATACACTGGATTGAACCACCTGAAATAGAACTTAAGGAATATACTCAAACATTTTTCGAGTTTTGCAAGTGAAAAATCACATAGAGAAATTTACACACCTCGGCTACTTCTTCAGTTGATGGCCAAATATCCCTAAAGTATACTTCTTGCCCATCCTTGCCTACACCAATTGGCTCCTTATCGAAGTCAATGTCGACCTGAAAAAAGAATCCGAAAAGACCGAACATGAACATAGAAAGGTGGTTAACCAGCTAAGTGACATATTACTGATTTTCAATAGAGAAAGTTAAAAGAAAAGCAGCGAGATACAGAATGAGTTCTTTGCTCATTATCAATGTTCTAGTTTCAGGTGCCCAGATTTTTTGCAGATAATTGTATTCAAGGTAATCACCCACCGTGCCAGCAAGGGCATATGCCACAACAAGAGGAGGTGAAGCAAGATAATTTGCTCTTGTCAATGCATGGACGCGGCCCTCAAAGTTACGGTTACCAGAAAGTACAGCGGCTGCGACGACATCTGCAGTAGCACACTCACAACTCAAATTAGATATCTATTGCATGTATGCAGGAAACAGCAACAGAAGAAGAATTTAACAAGTCAGATTTTCCAACCATTTTCTGATATAGCAGTAGCAACGGATTCGTCCAGATCTCCTGAGTTCCCTATGCACGTAGTGCAGCCATAGCCCACGATATGGAAACCTTGATGATTTAAGTACTTCTGCAGCCCACTGATGGCGTACAAATGTCAAGATTAATCTGACATTCAGTAAAATATTGCATTTAACACTGAAAACCAAGAGCAAATACCTTTGCAGTAAGTATTTTGTAGCAACGCCAGATCCTGGGGCAAGACTTGTTTTGACCCATGGTTTGACCTGATCAATTATCACCATTCATATAAGATTGAAACAAGCTCCAAACCAAACAAAGCCAGCATTGAAATTCAGAATTTGAACCTGAAGACCAAGCTCGGAAGCTTTTTTGGCTACAAGACCAGCCCCAAGCATGACGCTGGGGTTTGATGTATTTGTACAACTTGTGATAGCAGCAATCACAACACTGCCATGCTTAAGCTCCGCAGGTTCTCCATGAAACGAGAATTTTACAACCTTGTCTTGTACTTCCTTAGGCACAGCAAAGCCCTACTTCACATTAGGACAATGCATTAGTAAAAACTTAGTAGAGCATCATGGATTCACTGTTGCAGTGGAAACGTTAGCAATATATTTTATACAATAAACTAATGAGTCATAAATTATTAAAGAATAAAAGAAAAGCAATAGAAGATCACCACGTAACCCCTATCAAGGTCCAGTGGACCCCATCATAATAGGTGAAAAGAAAAACAACATATATATAACATATGTCATTGCACTTAAAATAGTTTAGCGAAACTGATAACAATTTGGAAAGTGGAAAACAAACTTCATTGTAGATGAGGTTGAGTCCTCACCTTGAAGCCAACTTTGCTGTCAAGGCAAGAATGCCAATCCGATTTCATTTCCTTCAGAGGGACCCGATCATGAGGCCTATAAGGAAGTACCATTGGCTATTAGAAAAGATGTTGAAAAAATATGACTGTGAATGCAGAATCACTTCAAGAAACCTCTTCGGTCCGGAAAGGCATGGCTCAACATCTCCCAGGTCCAGGTGCAAATAAGACGAGTACACTCTTTCTTGTTGAGGCTGTGGTTTGTAGAAGAATGAAAACTGCATCATTGGGAAGAAAAGAAGGGGAAAATGTATCAATTTTTCTGGGGACTTTTATATCCCGTACCGGAGCCTACCTCGCTGTAGTCCACAAACAACTTGTTTGCACGCAAATAAGCTTCTATCATTGCCACCTAAAAATTCATGCCTTGAAGGTCACTTTCATTGAAATAATTGAGAACAAAATGGGATAAAATTATTCTATGACAATGTTTGCCCAGAAAAGATATTATACATACAGTTTCATCACTTCTGCCTGTTAATTTCAGATACTGTAAAGTAACTTTATCTACAGGGAAAAATCCCATCGTAGCCCCATACTCAGGAGACATGTTTGCTATGGTTGCTCTGTCAGCTAAAGATATTTCACCCACGCCCTGGCCTGAACACATAAATCACGCATACAAATTAGGTGTTCTAACCGAGATAAAAAAACTGATGAGCTCAAGTTGAGCAAGATTACCATAGAACTCAACGAATTTGCCAACAACACCATGCTTCCTTAGTATTTGTGTGACAGTAAGAACCAAGTCAGTTGCAGTAACACCATTTGGAAGCTTCCCAGATAACTTGAATCCAACAACCCCAGGTAACACCATACTCATTGGCTGTCAGACAGATAATAGTATTGGTTACAAAAGCTGAAGCATCTCCAAACGAAAGAGAAAGACTATCGAGATGAACTCGTTTCCAAAGTCTGTGGATAAGTATTAAGCATTCACTTGATTAACAACTGATAAGACATGAAAACATACGAAAGAAACAGACTTCAATATGTGAGAGAGTGATCAGCATTAAGCATTCACTTGATTAGCATTTGACAACACATGAAAAGATTCGAAAGCAACAGAATTCTTTATGTGAGAGAGTAAAAAAAAGAAGTGACACCCACAGTAAGGCCCATCTAATATCAAAGCTGTGTGCAGTTCAGAGTTTATACCTGGCCAAGCATTGCTGCCTCTGCTTCAATACCCCCGACCCCCCAACCAGCTACTCCCAGCCCGTCGATCATGGTGGTATGGGAATCAGTACCGACCACACTATCTGGATACAGTATGCCATCAGCATTGAAGACAACACGACCAAGATATTCAAGATTCACCTAAAAATATAGCATAGAATCCATCACTAAAGTAAATATCATATCAAATTGGAGTAAACGAAATTATTCGAAATCATAAAAAATACGAACACATCATGCAACATGTATAAAAATCACAATATATTATACAACAAAAAATCAGAATTAAATCATGCAAGAAATAATGATGGTCCTCAAACAATTGAATGCACTTAAATGAAAAAGGCACCAACATTTTTGCAGTATAATACCTGGTGCACAATACCAGATCCAGGTGGAACAACAAGCATGTTTTGGAAAGCTGTAGAGCCCCATTTAAGGAAAGCAAATCTTTCCTTGTTTCTCTGGAATTCAAGTTCCATATTTGCTTGAACAGCATTTTCAGATCTTGCAAC
>JAOYMZ010043845.1:0-14869 GCA_025802335.1 Pinguicula primuliflora | reverse complement strand
CCGAAACTAAACATGGGGCTTATGATCTCCTATGTATAAGCTTTCTAACGATGTGCCCAATTCCGTTAACGGACAATCCTAATGGCCGGAATTGAAAATGAATGTAAAATAACATTTATAACTATATGTCATTGGATCCTGCCCCATAATTATATACACCAAAGTTATTTACAATTATTATTATTGAAATGAAGAATTGATTGGGGTGATTTTGGTGGGGCTCTATAAGGCACCCACTTTCAGAATCCAGATTACATCCATACTTTATGAGCACACACACCAATATTGGTATATGTGTGTGCACGTGTATTGAGTATGATCTGGGTGCTAAAGGTGGGTGTCTTATATCATTTCACGTGATTTTGACATGGTATAATTCTAAAAAATATTTTTGAAATGCAAAATGGTGAACACAAAGATTTCAGTCACTTCTGGTATTTTAAATTCGCAAAAAAATAATAATATAATAATAAAAAAATCGCGATCAATTATGGACAATTCAAACTTGGTCAGACACCAAAACAAGTAATTTTTATATTACCAAACTTACCAAAAAATAATTATATTACCAAAAAATTGTACATTTTGATTGCATCTCGCATTTTCTTGCATTTAAGTGTTGTGGACATCATGTGGGGAAACCCTCGTGTCCATTTGATACAGAAAGGCTGTATAAAGTGATTTTCCTGTTATAAATGTGATGAGTATCAATTCTAACACGTTTTGCGCCGGTGGAAATGTGGTTGAACTATCCGATAACCCTACTGAGCGCATGATCGATCATGCTGGCGGGTTTTGTTTCGACGAGGCTGGTACCGTTTTTGTTTTCGTTTTTCTTGCGGACAAAATTGAAAATATGTGTGAAGTAGGGGAAGATGTGTAAATAATTATGTAAATATTTTATATATATAAAAATATTTCAATTGTAAAAAAAAATATCAATTGTATCTCTAACCTTATTATCTTATGTATCTAGTTATGTATCTTCTTTATGTATCAATATACATTCATGTATCTACACTCTACACACACATGAATCTAATTAATTAGTTCATGCATATTAATTTAGGATAGTTCATTCCCCCCAAGCTTTTTTTGGTAAAGCAAATTTGTATTACGTGATAAAAAAATTTTACATTTACAAGTACTTCTTTTTTTTAGCAAATCTGGTTTAATTTCATTAATGAAAAGAATTATTTACAGAAAATAAAAGACTTTTACAAGTGCTTCTAGTAAACAAAAATTAGACTCATCCTACTAAGCACGCCCTCGGATTCATGATCCATTCTGTAATTGAGTAAACAAAACCTGATTTCGCCTTACTTTTTATCCAGCTCCATGTCACCCTTTGTAGCTTATCAAGAAGACGTCCTGGTTCCGGAGCTAGGTTATTGAAGTGTTTCTGATTTCTTGCAGTCCATAAGATCCATGTAGTTGCAGTCTAGAAAATAAGCCATACTTCCTTGTGGATTCCAACTGTTTTAACTTATATAAAGGCCTCCAGATTTACTTCAGCTGGCGCAGGGATCTCGAGCCAGAGGAATAGCTGATTCCAGACTGCTTTGGCCTGATCACAGCTGGAAAATAAGTGATCTTCTTATTCAGGCGCTGAGCTGCATACAATGCAGAGAATAGGTGATTCTTCGAGCAAGATTTTCTTGTTCTGGAGGTTCAGTAATGTTGCAAACTTCTTCTAAGTAGTCGCCAGTTAAAGATTGAAACTTTCTTTGAAATGAACTTATTCCTTAGCAATGAAAAGCTCTCTAGGTCAGTTGTTGAGGTGGCTTCCTGCACAGTATGATGTAGCCTGATAAAATGAGAAACGATTTTGGTTGCATATTGACCAGTAGCACTGAGTTTACATCTCCATGAGTCCTCAACCTGCACCTGAAATTGAAGCTCAGATAATATATCAGTTAAGCAAAGTAATCCCTCTTTCTCCCACTCGAAAAGTTCTCTTCACCAAACCCAATTCCAGACCCACACTTTATTTTCCCAATGCCCATGTTGAGCCACACTTGCGTCCCTTAGAAGGTCAATGAGCATGAGTTGATTAAATCTGAATTTAATATGGACAGAACCCACACACAAATCATCCCAAGACTTCGTTCTCACCCCATTCCCCAGTTCCAGAGTTATCATATCGTTGAACCATTCCTCAGTTGTAATTTTTTCAACAGCTTTCCCCAACAAGATTTATGCTGCCTGCCTCTCGTGTTTACATTCCTTGTGTCATCATCATGTGTTGCTGAGTTTACCAGGACACGATAAGTGCCAACTTGCAGTGATCCACCGAAGCCATATCTTGAGGTAATAATAGTTTTCCACATCTCCTCCTTGTTATTCAATAATCTTCCCGTCCATTTGCCAAATAGAGCGAAGTTGGTATCATGTAACGGCCTAATTCCTAACCCCCCTCTATCTATAGGTTGACAAACATGTTGCCAAGCTACCCAAGATACTCTTTTTTTATCATCTCTCCCTCCCCAAAAGAAGGTTCTACGGATAGATTCAAGGGTGTGTAGGACATTCTTAGGGGCTATAAAAATGGAAAAGTAGTACGAGAGCAATGAGGATAGCACCAAGTTAATAAGCACTCTTCGACCTGCCACGGAGAGATTCTTGTTTTCCCATTTACCCAGCACTTGTTTGAATCTATTTATAACTGGTTCCCACATAGTCATTTGAGAAGCTTTTCCTCCAACCGGCAAACAAAGATAAATGAAGGGAATTTTCCCAATTTCACAATTTAGAAAAGTTGCCATTTCATTCAACATACCCTCATTCACGTTGATGCCAATCAAACTGCTTTTCTTGTAGTTGATTCTCAGACCAGACATGAGTTCAAAGCTCCTCAGAACTGCCTTAAAGATTTTGATGTTCGCCCAAGTACATTTCCCAAACAGTATCGTGTCATCGACGAACTGAAGATGTGATATCTTAACCCTGTCTGCACCAACTTTCATTGATTCCAGTAATCCTTCCTGAAATGCCACTTTCAGCAACTGATCCAAACCTTCTGCTACGATCAGATAGAGGAATGGGGATAATGGACAGCCTTGCCTTAGACCTCGTTGAGGAATAAATTCAGCAGAGGGACTACCGTTAATTAGGATTGAATTCGTAGCAGATTTGAGGCATTCCTGTATTCATCCTCGCCATTTAGCAGGAAATCCCATATTATCAGCCATATTGTCCAAAAATTGCTAACTGACCGAATCAAACGCCTTTTCAAAGTCCAGCTTGAATATCAATAGTGGCTCTTTTGTTTTCTGAGCTTGAAATACCATTTCATTCACACAAAGCACCCCATCCAGTATTTGTCGACCTGCCAAGAAAGCTGTTTTGAAAACTGATATAACCTCTTGCAGCACTTAACGAATTCTCATAGCCAAGCACTTAGCCAAGATTTTATAGGAACTGCCAACTAGGGTAATTGGGCGATAGTCGTCTACCTTATAGGGGGACTTTTTCTTGGCTAGCAGTGTGATATGAGCTGCATTACCCCCCTCACAATTTTCCCATGATGGTGAAACTCTTCCATAATACCAATGATGTCTTCTATCATCTGTGGGAGGAATTTTTTGATAAAGTTGAAGTTCACCCCGTCAGGACCAGGGCTTTTCCTGCCTCCACAACTTGCCACTGCAACTTAAATTTAAGTTTCTGAGAAGGGGATGATTAAGCTGTTAGCTGTAGTTTCACTCAATGTTCTTCGAGTCCCTCTGGCCAGCTTGGGTCTTAATTGAATAGGTCCTTGGTATCTTTGTTCAAAACAATGCCTGAAGTGATTTTTTTACCTTACTAGGAGTGTCAAGCCATCTTGTTCAATTGGATATACCTGATATTCCATCTCTAACTTTGTTACTTTTGACATAATTGTGAAAGATCCTTGAATTTTCGTCCCCTTGCTGTAACCAGGATATTCTGGATTTTTGGAACCAAGTGCATTCCTCAATATTCTGGATGGTCTGAATATCATTCCATATTTCCTGTGCACGAATCTTTTCTGTGTTCAGAACTTGTCCAGTTACTGCTTTGCTTTCTAGGTCAGCTAATTCATCTTTTCACCTTCTCAGTTTGGCTTCAGAATGCATATTGTTATCAGTGTCCCATGTCCGAATGCAGTCCCTGAGCACTTTCAATTTTTCTTTGATGCGGTATCCTCTAAATCCAGGAATAACAGTCTCCTGCCATTTATGAGATACTAGATCCACAAATTCTTTATCTTCCAGCCAGCATTCTAATGTTCTTAATGCTTTGGGGCCCCAATTAATCACTCTGTCCATTAAGAGAACTGGATAGTAGTCCGAGTCTAGCCTTTGTAGTCCCTCCTGGATCCATTGCTGCTGATTCCCGACCCATTTGTCATTAACCAGGAACCTACCTAATCTGCTCATTGAGCCAAGGGCTGGTCTATACCATGTGTATCTTCGTTTGGTCATAGGCAAGTCTAACAGTCCATTATCCAGTACAGAATCATTAAAACACTGGATATCTTCAAGGTCAGAGTGACCTCTCCTTTCGTCACAGCTTAGAACTGAATTAAAATCACCGAAGATGCACCATTTATCCTCTAAAGCCCCCCGAATTCGCTCAGAAATGCACAACCATTGCTTTCTTCTACCTTCAGCATCTTGTTCCCCATAAACATTTACCATCTGTGTTGTTATATCGTCCCCTCTCCATTTTCCGCTACATCCTAGAATACCATCATCATCCGAGAAACCTGCAAGATGAAACATGTCTCTTTTCCAGATACACAATAGACCTCCTGCCACGCCAGTTGACTGCTTATATCCCCACTCAAAACTGTCATCATACCAGATTGTCTGATAAAAAGCTCTGTTGATCACCTCTCTTTTTGTTTCTTGTAATCCCACAAGTCCACTTTTGATCCCTTAACAATTTCTTGATTCCTCTCCTCTTATGTCTACCCCCTAGACCTCGGGCATTGAAAGAGATGATCCTCATTTTCGAAACTCTGAATTATCCTCTCCCTGTTTGTCTGTTTCCAACCCATTTATTCTGATGATGTCTCTTTTTTCCACAGATTGGAGTTCTGCTATAATTGTGTCATCCCTATTGTTGGTTTGCATCCCCATTCGTTTCCCCAGTGCTAGAATATCTTCAGATTGAAGTCTGAGGTGTCTACTATTTGATGCAATGATGTTAGTGTCATTTAGAGATGTGGAGGGAGTGAGGCTCTTTTCTCTTCGATGCATTACTTTTACTGCCTCGTTCTTAACCTCAGTTCTGATTTTTCTGGCCTCTTTCTACATCTCTTTCTTTATTGAATCATTTTTCTTTTTCTGAGCAGTCTTTTTCTTGAATTTCCCCTTCCTTGTGTGGTTGCTTCCTCCTACTTTGTCCATATCCTCAAATCTGTCCATGTCCTCAGTTCTGTCATCATCTCTATTGGTGTCTGTGTCTTCAGTTCTATCGCAGTTTTCCTCCAGCACTGATTTTCCCTCTTCTTTAGACTATAATACATTGTTATCTGTTGCCATGAGGTGACTCATTGCTGATTGAAGTGCCAATTCACATAATTCAGTCTTGAAGTTTTTCTGCCAAGTTAGTTCCTCAAACTCCAACTTATTTGCAATATCTATATTTGTAGAGTTTGCCATACTCTCTTCCTCTACTTCCTCATCCGAATGGGATGGTTGCTGCCAGAGCCGACCCTTGCCCTCGCAGCTATTTTCTTTCTCAAAATTTAGCTCATAATCACTGTCCTTGTCTACCCCCGTAGATAGAGTTTTGTCTTGGGCCTCGTAATCTTTGTTCCAATCATTTTCCTCATTTGATAAGTCGAAATCGATGTCTGTTTTTCTAGAGCTATCATCTTCACTGGTTTGGAGCAGGGATTCATCCAACCATGGCTCAGGTTCATATCTACTTTCTTGCGCCTCTACTGTCCATATTGTGAGATTACGCCCATCTAGAATTAGTATCCTCGCCCAGTTTCTTGGATATAAGGATTTGAGTAGCTTCCAAAAATATTTTATTCTTTGTCACTTTGTCTGATCTGATAAATGTGCCCAGTTTGTTACCAATGTTCCTAAGATTCTCCTCAGTCCAAGCATTTAATGGCATCCATTTAAATGGCATAAATTTTGATCCATTTCAGTTGTTCTTTCACTTCACCACCTTCTTTCCATTTCATCCATTTACGGACCCAGGTGTCTGCCCAATCTTTATCTACTCTCAGTAGAGTATCTAATTCAGTTCCGTCAGTATCTCTGATTAGAGCAGACCCCATTCCCAAGTTGCAGGCCAATAGATTCCTGTATCCCCCTTTGCGTAGTTCGTTCTGGAATAACATACAATTTTCCGAGTCTTTCAGGAGGATTTTCCTTGTATGTCTCAACCAATCAGCATCCTCCCCAGTAGACTTGAGAACAATGGCTGGGTTTTTAATCGGGAGTATTGCTCTTTTGGGGGGAGGGGGGCAAAGGTTCCGTCAATGTTGAGTATCTCTGTTTTCTGGCTTGCTGCCTGAATTTCCTCATGAAATCGCTTGATTCACCTTCTTCTGATGTCGTTATAGCTCTGTAACTCAACCTTGTCCTGAGAGCCAGCCGGCTGGAGAATATTATTGTCCAATTCTTTTTTTTCCTGAGAATCGGCTTAACGGAATTTACCTTTATCTGCCCTTCTTTTGGAAATCTAGCAACATTTGCTTTCAACTTGAAAGTCCCAACCCAGATATTATTCAAACTCTCCTCAAGAACTTTGACATTAGCCACATTTGTGAATCTGACAAAACCAAATCTACCACCCATATTCGTGAGTTTAATAGGTAGCGAGATGTTGCATACCCGTCCCTGGAGATTGAAGATAGCTTTGAAGTGTCATGTTTCCTAGGGGAGAAAATCAATTATTGGATGGATTAGCTATGGCTTCCTCTGGTTGTTTCTCCTTTCGAAGAAATCATTGAGGATGGGGTTGGATGGCCATGGAAATCGGTTTTCTAAATCTAAATACGCTCAGCCCTGACACTAAGGTAGCTATAATCCTTCATTGAGGTTGGATGCGCTACGTGTATGCCGGTGTAGGCTGCTTACTCAGTTTCATGGACGGATTTCCTACTCTATGGTGGTTCTAGTTCGAGAGGCTCTCGCTTTCTCTCTTTCTTTCTTCACGGGACATACCGTCTCGGTTAGGTTCCTTATCGGGACGGTATCAGGAAATTCCCGATAAGGGACCGAATCTCTTTTTTTTTTTAATTTTTTATCTTTTTAATCAGACTAATTCCTTTTATTTTTTATTTATTTTTTTAAATTAAATCCTTATCGGGTATATCCCGATAAGGATATGTGGTACCTAGAACCATCTTGATACCCGACGGGAGCCGAATTTTTAATACCGGAACTATCCCTTTTCTCGAATTCCCGATAATTTCGGGAAAACGGGATAACGGTTCTCGATTCAAACGATTTTAGGACTGTCCCATTTATCCACCCCTATAAAAAGTGGTGTCCTAGTTTTTCTTTAAATCCAAAAGGTTAAAAAAATATAGCTTTCAAGGACCCCACTTATAATTTTTTATATGCAAAATTTGTTACTTTTTTTTTTACAATAATGCTTGTTGTACATAAAGATTATCGTACCGAATTTCGATACTCACCGATTTTGATGGGTTTTCAAATGCCAAAATAAAAGATTAAGATCATTTAAGACTAGAGTTAAATTTGTTGATCCTAAAATGCTTATTTAATAACGACTCCAAAACCAAAATCCATTGTCGGTTCCGGCATCGTTTCGTTGCGAGAATCCCAAAATCATTTTTACTTTTTTATTTCAGTAGCCGAAAAGTGACCAAAATGGCAGGATACCGAATTTTAGTACCCCATATTTTTTTAAATCATCAAACTTGTCATTTTACAGTTAAATTTGCTTCATATCAATCTATGAACAGATACTACTGTGCAATAGTCAAGCTAGTTAAGTTATTGCAGATAATGCCTGCGTTCCATGTCTCGGTATTCTTGGATCTTATCCAATGAGTGTGATGATGACTTTGATTGGGCTAAACACGGGACATGGAGGGCAACCCGTTGGAATTTTGGGAAGTTTATCTATTAGAATCTATGTTGAAGAAGGGCTTAGTCGGCCCAACGCTTTCTCGAACACTTATTAGAATTGACCTCATCATCTCAACTTGATACATGTATTGGGCTCATAAGTCATAAGTTATCCAGGTTCAACTCTTTTTGCCCAGGCTAGCAGTATTGACCAATGTAAAAAATATGCACTGCTCTGAAAAAACTAAGTCCGGCATAAGCTTATCCAGATGATATATACAACGGGAAAAAGGGTACCTTTAGGCATACAATTCAGAGCTAATAACACTTTTGTCTGAAGGAACAAGGCTTCCATCCTTCACGGTGGCCAAATGCTGCTTTATTTTACGATCATTTGTTTCGATTACGAAATCCAATTCCCTTATCTGAAGTTTGAGATAAATTTCATTAGACTTTGAAGATAAGTTGCTGTGCACGATCCATACAGACAGAGAGATGTAGATAGATATCTATCTCTGTGTGTAGCTTACCTGAATCAGACAGCCAGAAGTGAGACTTAGGCTTTGTTCTTTTTCTACTTCTATACCATTAATAAAAATGGAAGATTTCCCGAGGTTCTTCATATGGAATGTCCCATGTTGGTCCATCTTAACGATAGCCTAAAAAGAATGTAACAGAGCACATGTAAAAGTTCAGAGTCCTTCTACCTGACGAAAACCAACGCATCACAACCATGCGAAACACGTGTGTTGTATAATTCGTCACTGTGTGTAACACTTTATAGTGCAGCCTGTAATATCCAACACGTGGTTTCATCCATTTTTGGAGTGTTACTTTTCGTCCGTTAAAGAATTTCTCAAAAGTTCAATGCTTGCAAGTTGCAAGAGCTATAGAGGAGCAATGCATGCAAAAATTCTATGCTAATATACCTGTCTTCGAGAAATTTTACTCCCATGTTTTTCGCGTCCCAGGTCAATATCTACTTTGTTATCTTCTGTAGCCCTGCCGATTATGACCTGAAAGCCGATTCAATTCACAAAATAATCTTCAAGTTATCCACTGTTTCCATATGGACGAGACGAAATAACAAGGAAGAAAATATATCATTTATAACATCAGAAAGATGGCATTGTGAATGATGTGCTACCTCAGGTTTCTTTATAAAATGTCTGAAGCAGCGGCCGTATAAAATCGCATATGCACCTTGCCGAGACATGGCATTTTTCATGCAAGCATTAGATGACTGCTCCAGCCTTATGATAGTTCTCTTTGTCTCTTCATGCTGGTAAAGCTGAACTGTATTAATAGTGCGATTCCAGAATTATTATTCATAGAAAAGATTCCAAATACAGAAATCTGACTAAATACAAAGGTAAGGATGCATATGCACAACCTTCCAATGCAGAATTAACACAAACAAATGTCTTGTACAGCAAGACATGTAAGCAACGATTGTAAACTAAAAGAACTAATTTGATATCTACGAAGTATACACAAAATTGCTGCTCGTCGAGGTTTTTTAAGTTGCAATTGTGCAGAATACTAGTCTCAAATCAAGTTTATCAAAAAGAATGGAGACTACCTTCTGGACATGTCAGGAGATCAAATCCATCCGGGCTGAAGTCCATATCGAGGACCTGCAGGAGATATGGATACAGGATTATAAATAATAATAGTAACAAAAAAAATGGGTGGAGAAATTTTGATTTTTTTTAGGGCTCCCAACTAATTTACCAATGATTCAATTTCGGAGAAATATGGAAGACAAAAATCGAAATCGTCCTCAGAAGAGGGGTCTTCCTGTTCAGGCAGCAGAGACCTATTGATCGGCATTGGTAAAAGAGGTCTCGAGCAATCCAAATCAGGATATCCTTGGGTTTGACTCTCTAGTTTGCATGTTGCATTGTTTTCAGGACCTTGAAGAATGTCAGATCCATGACCGTTCTTATCAATGAAATGGCTATGAGATTCATACTCAGAATTCTTCGTTAGTTCCATCTTCATGGCACCTGTTCCGACACCTCCAGAAATGAAACTGTAAGATGCCTCATTTGCTGAATGGATATAACTTGGATGCTCGCTATTTCTTGCATTTCTAAGTGCAGTAAGCTCCATGTTACTTCTAGGAAACTCAAGCTTTATTGCATAATCTCCAGTAGGGTATTTTAAATCCATATCTGAGGGTCGAGATGATACTGTTGTGTGCAAAGGCAGCAAAACAGTTGAGATATCTGAGGACACTAAATGATTAGGGTCATCAGAGCTCCCGCGGACCCCTGGAGAATGAGGAGGTGAAGGGCATCTAAAAGGCAGAAAAACATCATCATTATCAGGTACTTCTGGGTCCTCAGTATTCAGAGCGCAGTAAATGACCCCATTACTGTATTCAGGACCAAAATCTTCGACATGCAAAGAAGAGAGCCCTTCATGACTATAAACAACTGTATTTTGAGAACCAAGATCAACAGCAGATGGCCGCCCTCCTGAAATAATAGAATGCTCATCTGCAGCTAATAAAGCCTCTCGTGAACCAGCATTAGGCAAATCAACAGCATTTGGAGAGTCCGTTAAAAGAGATTTCAAGTCATCGAAATAAGACTTGTCTATAATCTCCTCTCCGTCGTTACCCATGAAAAGCAGTTCGTCCTCAACTGTAAAATCAAGAAACGTATTGGATAATTCGGCAAGATAAGAATCAGCCATAGGCCTTACGATCGTTTCTCCCGGTCGTGGTTGTTCCTCTCCAATGTAAATGGGCAGATCCAAGGGAGGAACTTCTTGTGAGGTATTCCAATTTGGTAACTGAGGCAACAAAAATGAACTTCCAAAACTGCTAGGTGACTGAATTTCTAAAGGTGCATTATCTTGGTTTGGTGCTCCCCCCATACCGGTGTTATTCTCTTGATATGGACAGGTAAATATTTTCTGCTCATTCTGGACGAGCTGGGGGTCTTGGAGTTGGCGTTCAAACGCATTGAAAGAGGAAGTAACAATATTGTCAGTTGGGGGAGCTGTAGAATAATCAAGCTCCGGAAGAGCGCAATCCCTGATGCCACAAACATTGCCTGAATGTTGATCCACGGCCCTGACACATTCAGAGGAAAGTCCAGTACAATCTCCAGGAGTATAATTTCCAGGCCCTGGAAGAAAAGGAACGCCAATCACGCCAAATGGTTCACCACGAATTCTTTTGCGCATAGCATGATAAAACCTCCGAACGCTTCCAGATCCTCTCTTTCCTAAACCACATGTTATTTCTTTTGTAGTTTCTGATTTGATGGGTTTTGAAGGATTCACAAATGCAGAATGCTCCATCTCAACCATTAAAGCCGATGCATTTTCAGAAACAATCGGATCATAGAGAAGAGAGGACCAGCGTTCTTGCAGTTCATCGAGAGTAAATCTCCGAGAAAATTTCACAGCTCCTTTAGCAAGAAACTCCAAAGAAGCACCAGCCTAACTCAAACGAAAAGAAACAGCTGGGTTTATACATAGATTAAATTCAATATATGCAAAAATTGAAGGCTCACATTGTTGACAAGGTTATTAAGAATCTCCTAACTATAATGAAATTGAAATTGATCTAGCAGCAACTCAGGAGCAAATCTTACTCATCTTTCCCAAACAGCATACAACAATCACCAGCTGTTCTCAATGTCTCCCCAGAAGGTTTCATCATTCAATGTCATTATAATTACAAAATCTACATCTCATGTAGTGAATATCATTGTGTTTCATTAAGAAACTGTACAATAACAATATTGATTTTGCTGCATATTTGCTTCTAGTCATCTTTATTACGAAATTAGTCCCCCTCCCCCCTCCCTTGCTTATTAAGTCATAGATTTATCATCTATTACTTTGAAACCAAGATCAGAAACCTCAAAAGCAAAAATTAAACAAACAAACATCACATCTCCAGTATCCCTTGAAACAACTGAAAAATCGAAGCTTTATAACTAAGTCTAACATCGAATTCTATTTGAAAATACTTTCCTTAAAACTAGCATCCTAGCTAGTTTTTAGCCGAATAAAAGACAACCTCTTTGTTTATTGGATTGCATTAGATATCCACATTTTTGTGGAAAAAGCGTGAATCATCAAGATAAGCAATGGACAACACCAGTTGCACGCAACCAGTGGTAGCCTGGTGGTAGAGAACAATAAATCTCTTAGGTCTAGAGATCAAACATTGATATTTATCCATCCGAAAAAACCGACACACAATAGTTTTTTGTTCAATACTTTAGCCCTTCAGGTTGTGGAGGGAAGTTTAATCCTGCAACACGCTACCCTAAAGATGAAATAGATATGATGGTTCTACTCTAGTATAACTGATTCATCTATGAATTTAACTTATTAACATATCAAGTCTACCAAGTGCATAGCTGAAAAACCCATTTTAAGAAAGAATTATCTAATTTATCTACGTTTTTATCATCAACGAGGTCCCATATCCAATTCTATTTTCTTGGATAGAAACACACATATTATCCCATGCAGCAAAGAAACTTCGAATCTTTAGCACCAAAGTTAACTTCAATTTGAAAACTATAACCGTTAAACATATGATGAATGAGAACAAAAACTCCCTACCCCTAAAAATACGGAAGAGGGGACTATGCAGTGTGCAGTGCCCCTGTGCCACTGAGGGATTAGCCGGTAAGCGGTCCCACGCAAAGGTGTTGAACACTGACCCACTGCCGCACCAATTGGGCAGTGCAAGTTAACTCACTTCACACACCCAGATCCTAAAAATACACCACCTTTTTTTTCAAAAATACACCACCTAGGCTTTCATTATCAGCAAAACTAATCATAAGGGGAGAACTAAGGCACAACAACTCAAGTAACGAGCAATCCTTTTCTCCCAAACCTTCAATCGTAAAACAACGAAACCCAACAGGGTTTTCAGTAATCAACCCTATTAATTCAACAAACCAACAAAAATCACCAACCGGGGAAATATAATAGAAAGAAAGATTTCAAAATGAGCGGGGAAAATCAGTTCAACAACGGAACATTCTTCGAAGTGTTGTACCTCGACGGCGTTTTTCAGCAAAAGGTCGTCTTCTGGAATCCATTGATGCGGCACTGTCATACTCATAGCCACCTCGTTTTTGCGCGCCTTACCTCTTTTTCTTGTATTTTATTTTACTTTTCTCCAGTCGAGTATGAAGAGTAGGAGTAGGACACATCAAGTGGAGGCGGATCATAAAACAAAACCTTAAACACCGTATTAAATTTTTACTTAAATAAAATTGCATGTTTAATTCTAACATTATAACTTTTAAATTAAATTCGCGAAAAATGATATATACCATACCATTGTAATATATCATACCTTGTTTTTTTTATAATTTCATTTCATCTAATAGAGATTGACAGCTTGATGCAAAAATGGTAGTACAAAATTTGTTCTCTAGGCATTCAATTTATCGAATTATTTTTCCATTCCCTTTGCATGTCCATTTTATTTGAATTATTATGTGTGGATGGATGGTTGTCGGCAAATTGGATGCTGGGACTACCATCTTTCGTTATGCCATTGATGTGTGTGTCATCTTCCTAGTTCGAACTTGCATTTAAACAAGAAAATATTATGGTTATACATAAATTCTCTTATACTCCTCCAGTGTTTGAGAAGTCGTCCGTTCTGTCCGATCAGGGCCCGCCTGGGCGTTCAAAATCAGTATTCCGACCTGATCTGACCCCGGAATCGCTGACTGAGCGCCCAGGTTCGGCTGGGCACCCGCCTAGAGCTCCTGGGCGTCCACCCAAGGCGCTTGGGCGGCTACCTTGCCGGCCCGACCGCCCATGCGGCCGCCCAGCCCGCTTAAACGGGTTGGACGACCGAACTAAATAAGATTTTGGGCTCAGCCCATTTACAAAAAAAAAAAAAAAAAAATTAACCCTAAAATATAGACTTAAACAGCCGCTAACTAAACAATCTTTCACACTTCTATCTTTTTTTCACTACAATACAAGGATTTCAAGAGAATTCAAGTGTTTTTTCAAATAAAATCCATGGTAAAGTTTATTTAATTTTAATTGTTGCTATGAATTATGAATTTTGTTCCTAAATATAAAATTTGTATTGAGAATTGTTACTGATTTTCGAACACCCAAGAATTACTTGGAATTTTTTGTTCGAACATCAACCTACGGAGGTTGTTGTGCAACCTCCCTGGAGGTTGAGGATCGAACAGCAACCTCCCTGTGACAACAACCTGGGGAGGTTGCTGTTCTCAGCAACTCCCTGGGAAACAACAACTCCCTGGGTTGCTGTCAGGGAGGTTGCTGTTCAAGAAAAGTAACGAACAAGTCCCTGAGAAGTGAATGCTGATGAGTTTGAGTCTTATTCTGAGATTGAGCCACCATTGATTGAGGATAATCAATTAGATGGTGATTATGGTAGCATTAGTAGAGATAATTCTGTCGAAAATATGATTGTTTGGATAAAGAACATAATTTCTATTTTGTTAAATATATTAGAACTTGATATGTGGATAGTTTTTAATTTAGTATCATTTAGATTTATTTATTTATTTTTATAAAAAAAATATATATATTTGGAGAGCGGCTGGGCACCGCCTGGGTGCCGCCTGGGCGCCCGGAACACCCCTGGGACCGCCCAGCGCCCAGGGGGCGCCCACCAACTTCTCGAACCTTGTGCTCATCTATCTCGCATCAAACCAAACCAAACCAAATCAAATCAAATATATTCAGTAAATCTTGCCTTAAAGCAGGGTCTGGGAAGGGTAGGATGTACTTCTCCTGTGATAACCATAACTTCTTGGCGCTCCTGTCTCTAATGATTTGTATTCCAAGAATTTGAGTTG
>JAOYMZ010043834.1:0-14869 GCA_025802335.1 Pinguicula primuliflora | reverse complement strand
TTTAAAGGATATGTCCAAACAGTGTGGAGTAGTTTGCAGATGACAGGATCAAAGGGCTATGTCTTGCACCAAAAACTAAGACTAATGAGATCCAGATTGATTGATTGGAATAAAAATATATTCGGAAACATTGGCAGCAACATCGAAAAACTTCGTCTGGAACAGCAAACCTTTGACCTAAAGGCTGAAATAGGGATTCTTCAGCCAGAGGAGATTGAGCTCAAGAAAAAGTCTTGGCTATCTCTGCAGCAAGCCATCAGAGCTAAAGAAAAATTGACTTACCAGAAAGCTCGCTCAAAGTGGATCTTGGAAGGGGATGGAAATTTCTCATATTTTCATAAATGACCAATGAGGAATAGGAGGGTGAACAGCATCAGAGGGATGGAAATAGATGGTATCTGGCAGGATGATGTACAAACTGTCAAACAAGGAATTACAGAATTCTTCCAGAGGCAATATACAGAAATAAGAAGGATCAGGCCTATGTTAGACTTACCAGTCGAACACCTTGTCTCTACAGAGGACAATCTATTTCTAACCAAGGAAATTTCAAAAGAAGAGATAAGGGATGCGGTATGGAATTGTGCACCACAAAAGGCCCCAGGACCGGACGGATTCAACTTCTTTTATATTCAGTCACACTGGGAATCTATAAAAGAAGACTACATTGCTTTTATAAAGGAGTTTCACTCAACAGGAAGATTGGCAGGTGGTCTAACTGCGACCTGGATCGTTCTCATGCCCAAGATTAACAGCCCTTCTGCTATGGAACACTATAGGCCCATATCTTTAATAGGCAGTGGTTATAAAATTCTTGCAAAAATTCTGGCAGGTCGGTTGAAACAGATTATAGGAAAGATTATTTCAAAGGAGCAGACGGGATTCATTCAGGGAAGACAGATTTTGGATGGTGTGTTGATCGCAAATGAAATCATCCATTCTTACAAGAGGAACAAAAAACCTCTATTGCTGTTTAAGCTGGACTTCAAAAAGGCCTTCGATACAATCAGCTGGAATTTTCTCGAAATAATGATGCAAAAGATGGGCTTCAGTGCAAGATGGTGCAGCTGGATAATGCAGTGTGTTACCATAGCAAAAGCCTCAGTCCTAATCAATGGTGCGAGTGCGGGAGAGTTTAAACTCAACAGAGGATTGCGTCAGGGAGATCCTTTATCTCCAATGTTATTCCTGATAATAGCGGAAGGTTTGCACTTAATGTTGAATAAGGCAGTGAGCATGAGGTTAATGACTAGCAGCAAAGTTGGAGCAGTGAAGATTTCTCACCTGCAATATGCAGATGATACCCTCCTCTTAGTAGAGGGCACATCTATAAATGTACTGATGGTAAGAGGGATCCTGCAGGTTTTTGAACTCATCTCTGGCTTGGCAGTAAATTTCATCAAATCTGAGCTGTTTGGGATAAATATCTCTGCTACTGAGTTGGGTCATCTCGCTAAGGAATTTCGGTGTCAAACTGGTGCTCTACCATGTAGATATCTCGGTTTACCCATAGGTGCTAATCCAGGCAGGGTCAAAACTTGGGAAGGCTTAATCAAGCAGCTGGAACTTAAGTTACAATCATGGGAGAATAGATTTCTGAACTTTGCAGGAAAATGCACTTTGATCAAATCCACTCTTACCGGTCTCACAGTTTATTTCCTATCTCTGTATAAAGCTCCGTCCCAGGTTATCAAGAAGATAACAAGTATCATAACGAGATTTTTGTGGCAAACACAGGCTGACAACAAACGACCAATACATTGGACAAATTGGGAGCACCTTTGTCTTGACAAACAAGCTGGAGGTCTTGGTCTTAAGAATCTCTCATCATTGAATCAAGCTCTTCTGGCAAAATGGATCTGGCGCTACAAAATAGAATCTGGTGGCCTCTGGAAAGAAGTTATATCCACAAAATACTTCCCACAAACAGGATGCATGACTGAACTGCTCCTCACCTCAATTCCGGATAACACTTCCAAGACATGGAAAGACATTTGGTCTGTAGCAGCCCACGAAGAGTGGTTTAATACCAATATGAAGTTCATACTCCAAGATGGAGATAGAGCCCTCTTCTGGACAACAAACTGGACGACTGAAGGTACTTTTGCAACCATGTATCGTGAACTGTTTATGCTTTGTACTAATAAACAAGCTACTGTACGAGAATGCTTGGTGAGCGCCAGCGAACTAGGCACCTCGTACAGTGTAAATGCAGGTGTACCAGCAGAAGAATCCATCTTTAGACGGCCTTTGAGGCAATGGGAAATGGAGAGCCTCTCAGCAATGAGGGACCAACTGAAAAACTATCAATTACAGGCGGAAGGAGATGATGCATGGAGATGGAAAGAAAGTGCATCAGGGATCTTCACAGTAGCATCTGCTTATACTCTTATTCAAAACCAACATGGAGATATGGTTGATGACAAAAGCTTCCTGGCAATAGTATGGGGCAAGTACACTCCTCGCCGCATACAGACATTTGCATGGCGTATTCTGCAGAACAGAGTTCCAACAATGGATAACCTGATACGCAGAGGCCTAATTGTGGATGCAATGACAAGTCGCTGCATTTGGTGTGGACAAACCGAAGAAAGTGTGTTCCATTTATTTTGCCACTGTTCCCATGCAGTTGAAATCTGGCAACAAATCTCTCAATGGACAAATACTCCAGATATACCTCCTTTGCCGCTGGATCAACGCATAAAACGCTTCATCAGAGGCTTCAAAGGAAAAATATGGAGACAAATAGGTCTCATGATATGGCAAGGCACAGTTTGGTATCTTTGGAAAGGACGTAATTGTGTCCGGTTCGACGAGGAAGGCATGAGCGACGTGATAGAAATAGTAAAAGTCCATATGTGGTACTGGCTTGAGGCTCATGCCTTAAGCCCAATTGGCCATACGATTGCGGACTGGCTGCGACATCCTGTTGCGATTTTCGTATCAACATGAATGATCCTTTTTTGTAATAGCTTAGTGCATAGACTTGTATATACTTTGTACGTTATATTTGTTGAATGAAGCCCTTTACTTATAAAAAAAAAGCCATTTTGAAGGTATAGAGCAAAATTAATCTAGTTCAAAACACCAAGATTGACATATGGAACTGGATGCATGCAAAGGCCAAATATGAATATCAGCAAATTCACTTACCAAATTGGATGAAGGATCCAACCCAGATGCTTAGCAGCAATGACAACTTGACGAGATTGATCAATGACGATGGCGGCTGACAAGAAGTAACATTATCAGAGAAAGGAGTAATCGAAAGGAAGAATTCACAACCTAATACCTGCAATTAATCGGTCATGCAGGAATGGAAAACTTCATCTCCTTTCGATTCAGGAAGGTTTGAGTCGACAGAAAAACCATTGAACACGGGATGAGCAAAAACTGAAGTCCGGGGTGAAATCAACATTAGAAGATCGGTCGATTGCATGCGGAAACAAGTAATACAGTCGTGTCAACCCTCAATCAGACATATTCTTCACAAGCGATGTCAACCCTCAATCAGACATGTTCTTCACAAGCGATCGGACGACAAGCAAGATCTTGCATCTGTGACGGAAAAGATGGAAGAAAGTGGGTGATCGACTCAAGGAAGAATTTTGGAATTATGATGACACTCTGTTCCTATCGAAGCTCATGTGTACAATATTTTTGATGGGCTAAGTGGAATGCGGCCGAGCGAAAAGCCCATTTATAATTAAACCTTTTTTACGGCCCGTTAGTAACTAAAATCATATTGCTTACCAAAAAAAGATTCATGCTCGAAATCAGAAGCTCATGTTTCTTTATATATCTCACACAAATTCCAACCTAGGCCGTGTTCGACAATTCGTCACTTAGGCAGCCTAAGCGGTGAATTTGACCTAGCCGCCCCAAATCGGGGCTGGGTGGCCAGGATGGGCGGTCCCCCGCCCAGGCACCCTAGGCGGAGGCTGGTCGGCCGCCCAGTTGACAATTTTTTTTTAAAACGAAAAAAAGATTGTGCATGGTGGCTGAGCGCCGCACTGGCGGTCTGAGCGGTTTTTCGACTCTGAATGCACCACTTCCACTTATCGACTTCTCAAACACTAGTTCTACGTTTCATTTAAGGGGTTGTCGATAGATGTGATGTCATGTTTTAAATTTTGGAAATTGAGGGTTATTATTATTATTATTTACATTTTTCACGTGTAGAAAGTTTTCATAATACATATCAACATATACATGCATTAGCAAGGGTATCGAAATCAAATGCCACCATAATCTCGGTTTGTAAAGATACTTGTCCACATGTCAATGTTCGAAATCAAACATTAAACAAACAACTGCCGGCATTTTAGTACATTTTGTTAAAATGCAAAATTAAACACGTTATATTACAAAATTAAAGTATTGGTGTATATGAAATTCGAAAAAATTTCAGGTGTCAGAGTAAAAGAGTTATACACTGTATTCTATTCATGAAAGTCATATCTAAATGTTGGATTATAATTTTAAAGGTTATTATTAAAATACAAAACATAATTGATTTATTAAACAGGTCACATGAATCTAATATGAACAGAGAAAAAATAAATAAATAAATAAATAAATAAATAGAAGAGAGTGATCGAGAAAAATCTAACGTGTATTTCAACTGTCAAGAAGCGGCTGCCTGCATACCTTTATAAGTTTAAATAAGTCTTGTTAAAATATCGATGGAAGGAAAACCCTGCCTTCCCGTTCCCAAATCATAGAAGAAAGGCCGGCGATTCCCCTCCAACGTCTTTATTCTTCCGGTGGTATTCTCTATACTTGTTTCCATGGCGGAATCATATTATCTTCCATCTGAGATTGTGCATAACATCCTATTGAGGCTCCCTACCAAATCCCTCCTCAGATTTCAAATCGCATCCAAGTCCTAGTACGCCAACATCTGGGATCCTCAATTCATCAAACTTCACACGGGTCAATCTCGTGACTTGCATTTGGACAATCTCCTCTACATCGGTTCAATCTCCTCGTGACTTGCATTTGGACAAAGGAAAGTCTTCTCCTCCAAGATCTATTGCGGATACAAAAGTAGGACAACCTTAATAGGTCAGGTTAATCCTTTTTATAGAGAGGAGAAGCGACTTAGCCTAAATAAAAATTGTTGGACCCATGATTCCACCCATTAAGGATTTGGCCAATTTAGTAGGCCTACACCAGCTGTCATCCACATTGTATCATGAGATATTGGACAATATGATCACGTACATCAAGGCTGAAATAAGAACCCAAAGACAATTAATAGAAGTCCACAAATGTAAAAGATTTCCAACAGGATTAACATCCAATCAGCCTCTCCTACTCATATTCCACGATACGATCCCAACAGTGATGAGTTGATGTGTTTTAGAACCCCAGATTGGCACTTACCAAATGTAGACTCATACTTGGCAACTTCCGAAAATTCTCTCTACTTTTAGGTAAAGCCACCGTGGGGGTCCCGAGACGCGAGAGGATGCATTTTTTTCGATATGGGTGATGAAAGATGATTATTCATGGGAGCATTTGATGAAGAAATAATATGTTGAACGGATGGATTGGCCATTAGCATTTTTTGTAACTATTAAAAAATATCTAATTATGTCAAAGGATTATTGATCACTCCCCTCGATGGATACTCCCGTGCATTATCTTATATTCAAATTAATGAAGAATTCTAATTTTATCCGTCGGATTCACATTATTTGGACGACCACGATTACATTTCTGAACATACGCATTATTAGCCTGAATATAAGGTATGAAACTGAAATTTTTTACTATGTCGTCCCGAATTTTAGTAGTGCAGAACTAGAATTGTTGTCGATACGATCGTTTTGTTTGTTTTTCGGAATATCTTCCTTCAGTTTACTTTATAATCTAAGCAGTACTTTCAATTTCATATTGCATTCTGCTCTGATAACAAGCATTTTCACCCACATTGATCATGAATTTACAGTGGAAAACTCGGGACAAATCTTCCCATAATTCATCACAACGATCACTGTACAATGGAAGATCACTCAGTTGAAAGGGTCATTTGTGGTGATCTGCTTCATGTCTTTGGTGTTAATGTCGGAAAAAACTAAACCGAACGAAAAAAGGGCACCGAAAACGGACGAAAGACATATGGCCGAATGTCACAGGCTGGCCGACAGTGTTAAAAATCACAGCACTGAATTAAATCACTCCACGCGTCTTTCGTCCGATTTTCGTGTGTGTATTTCGTCCGGTGTGGACAAACTCGTTAATGTCGTTAATAGAATCCGTGCAGTAAAAATGAACAAAAAAAACAATCTTAACATAAATCCCTAAGTGAACATTAATTCACAACATCATTCAAAAAGAAAATGTAGAAATCCTACCAACCCTATAATGTCGAGTAGCAGAAATTTTTCGCTCATTATCGGTGACCACATGACAATAGTAACTCCATATACGGATATGAGAAGAGTTCATTAATACGTAAACAATGTAGCTTTATAAGTTGAAATAAGTCTATATAGGGAGCGCTGGTTAATCTTGGTGTGGACAATTTTTCCTTCGTGTGGACAATTTTTTCGTAGAACCATCCGTTTTCGAAATTGATCGCACCATTGGAAAGCTTATATTTTTTAGATGAAGATCCATATGCTTTTGTTCGATTTCCGGCGACTTCGTCGCCGGAATTTTCTAAAACTCTATTTAGGACTACTTAACCCAAGGGAAAATGTGAACCCTCCATTAAACGGTGATAACGTCGTCGGAACATCATCCAAACTTGAACATATGATCTTCTATGTATAAGGATTCCAACGATGTGTTTAATTCCGTCAACGGGCGATGCTAGTGGCGGAAATTAAAGATGTGTGTTCATTTGTTTGTTTATTTATATGGGCATTGATCTTGTCCCTATAAACAATCACAGCTTCAATTTTAATATTAATATTTATTTATTTATTAATTTTTAATTATGTCTATGATTATTGACAAATAAATATATTTAATATATATGTGAAATAATGATATACTTATATCTTTCGTCATTGGGGGGCGATATACACCACCCCACCCTAGCACACCCCTGCACACCCCCACCTCTTTTCCTCTCGTTTTGGTGGTATAAATTGTAAAAATTTATGAATCTTACAAATTTATAATATTATAAGTAATATTACGGCGGCTTCGCCGCCGAAAAAATCTAAAACCCTATCCCCTAAACTCAAAAATTAAACCCAATAAACCCTAAGGCTAAACTCAATAAACCCTAAGGCTAAACCCAATAAATCCTAGGACTAAACCCAATAAACGTAATATTACGGCGGCTTCGCCGTCGAAAAAAATCTAAAACCCTATCCCCTAAATCCAAAAATTAAACCCAATAAACCCTAAAGCTAAATCCAATAAACCCTAGGACTAAACCCAATAAACTTTAGAGCTAAATACCAAAAAACGGGAGGAAAATGAAGGAAGGTGAACAAAGATTGTGCAGAATGGGGCGGTGTATATCAATTTTGTTCGTCATTACCCATCAAAATAACGTCTCCCCCTCCCACCCCTCTCCGTGCCCCCAATTTCTCCTCTTTTCACACAACACGCAGTTTGGAGAAGGAAAAAGAAAAACATAAAAGAAGAAAATTTTTAGATTATCTCAATTCCCGTTCATCCTTCTCTGAACATTTGTGGTACTTTCTGTACATATGGTGCCTCCTCTCGTCGATGCTTTTCACCAGATTTCGCCTCATCATCGTTTGACATCATCGCAGATTTGACCCCAGTTTTGGTATTTTTTTGTTGTGTTTTGTTTTTTTGCTCCCCCACCGTACCTCAATCTTTGTGGGTTCCGGCCATGAGGAGAGGCAGAGGAGCGGGTAGGCAGGCGGAGGTGGCGGTACTTGGAGGGGGAGCAAACGGATCTGGTGTTTCTAAGGAGATCAGGTTCCGGGGCGTGAGGAAGAGACCGTGGGGGAGATACGCCGCAGAGATCAGGGATCCGTGGAAGAAGACACGCGTGTGGCTCGGCACATTCGATTCGGCGGAGGATGCCGCCCGGGCCTATGACGCGGCCGCTAGGTCTCTTCGAGGACCCAAGGCGAAGACCAATTTCCCGTCGCCGGGGAACGGGGCTGTTTTCCCCGATTTCATCGGGCAAAACCCTAATCAGCCACAAATCGTTAATTACCACAACGATTCGTTTATTGGCTCCGGGTTTTACCAGCAGGACCAGCAGATAATTGCGCAGCAGAGGCCGACCTCCAGCGGCATGAGCAGCACTGTAGAGTCTTTTAGTCGTCCTCGACAGGTGGCGCCGGCGCCGGCGCCGCTCATGCA
Source organism: Pinguicula primuliflora (assembly GCA_025802335.1). Taxonomy (NCBI): domain Eukaryota; kingdom Viridiplantae; phylum Streptophyta; class Magnoliopsida; order Lamiales; family Lentibulariaceae; genus Pinguicula; species Pinguicula primuliflora. Next base: position 6,562 of record JAOYMZ010043834.1, on the reverse strand, counting down.
GCAGCTGAGGAGATTCCCTCGGTCGCCTCCCGTGGCTCCCGATGATTGTCACAGCGACTGTGACTCCTCATCTTCCGTTGTTGATGACGCTGTGTGTGACATAGCCTCCTCCTCTTGTAAAAAACTACTGCCTTTTGATCTCAACATGCTGCCGCCGGTGGACGCCGCCCCTAATGTGGACGCTGATGCGGATGAGCTAGCCTGCACGGCGCTCCGACTTTGAAATATTGTAACTGATGATCGTATCATTTGGAAGAATCCCATTTGGTTGAATCACCAAATTTTTTTTTCTTTTTTTTTTCCCGGAAGACCAAAAATGAAAAAAATGGGGAGAGGGAGGGAGAGGATAATGCTCCTAGAGAGGGTGAATGACTGAGACTTCTTATAATCGAAAGCATGTCCTCTATGAGTGTTTATTGTGACGAGGGCTTACATGTTTTAATTTAAAAAACCTTAATGTTATTAAGTATAATAGAGGTTCTTATGATGCATATATTTAATCGTCTTCCTGTGATGGTTTAATCATTTTCCGTTTTTCGTTGAATGTTTATGGCTTCTTGTTGTTGCCTGAATCCTGGATTTCATATTAACACTGTACCAGTTGCCCATTGTTCAATCGTGACTTTACTGCTGCTCTTGTATTTGCAAGCTTTCAGACGTGCTCCAATCACGGTTTATATTGGAAGAAATCACAACTTTTGGGTATGGAAGCTGAGTTATTTCATTGGAGTTTCATCTTCAGTGACTTTTGGTGATAAGTTGAAAATATGATACCAGAAACAATCATCTGCTCCTATTATCTGCACCTGCAATCTATATCTGGTCTGGTAGTCATATTGGGTGAGCTTGGTTATATGCTTCTCGATGGAGAACCGATGTCGATATTTGTCAATGAAGCTTTTCGTAATCATACCTGCATATGGTGTGTTCGATTGTGTTTGTCATGTGTGTTGTATATATTGTTGGCAAGCATGTAATTAGGATTTATTGCTTATCAGTCAATAAGTTCGTCCCAATTGCCAGTTTTGCTCAATAAGCTACCCACACGTTCGTCTTTTGTCTTCCGTTAACTATGTAGATATATGGTTACCATGTTGGATTTGTGTCTATGGTTCTTCAATGATATTTATTCACCTCTATTGCGCTTCCTTCATGCTGGGGATCGTGAATATGAAATCTGTATGTTGACTGCAAACCAAAATACATCATGCTATTTACATGAGCTATGCAATGCAGTACCGGTTATGGTCGCTCGGCTTGTGTTTCTTCTGCTGTGTTCTCTGCTGATAGCTACTGCTTGTCAAGCTAATCTGTGTTCAATTCTCCTTTAAATTGTAATGTGGCAAATGGCTAAATAGCCTAAATTGCTTGTTGTGTGTGTAAAACTAGTGATTTGTTGCACTTTTAAATTCTCATATAATTATGTACTTCTGATGGAGATTTCTTTCAGACATTCTCCAAGGTTATGAGAAATATATCCAACAAAAATTTAGCTCCTCTAGCACTATGCTAAAGATTAGATACTTCTTTGCCGCGTTTCGTGTGCTCGGTGCCGGACAGGAACCTTTATATCGAATTATATTTGTGACCTGTCGGATTAGCCCAGTTTCTTTTTTCTAGCAACAAAACACTTTTTTTTTTCAGCAGCAAAACAAAACAATTCTCGGCAGCCAAACAAAACCCAACATACTTAAGCAATAACAAAACAACTTCCAGATCCAAGTCCAACAAATATTATTGAAGATCACACTCACAGTGCAATCATAAAGTCCAAGCGTACAAGAATTTGATGGACAATGGGATCTCAAGATTGCTCAGAAACAAGCTGAATGGCTTTCACCTTGTTGAAGATTTGGGCCGAACTGTCTAAACAGGCCTCATTTTATTTCATATCTCATTATTTTTTTTCGGTTATGTAGGTATAGTGTGGCCCAATATAAGGTCGGCCCTTTTATGTAAGATATATGTGTATTCGGAAAAGAGAGAGAGTATTCGAGAGTCTTCTTTCGCTTTTCGTATTGTCGATACTCTGAGAATGAGAAGCGTAGAACTGATGGTTGCTTGATTCGTAATACAATGAAGTTTATGGTTTTCAACATAGTATCGGAGTAGTGGGTATGATCTTCGGCATATCTTGTGGTTTTCGTTACTGGTTTGCTGTTCGTTTCGGTCTAGGGTTTCATAGCTGTTGCTGAGTAAATCGGATTTTCTCTTGTTATCATGTCAATGGGTGAAAACGCAGGTAAATCCGGTGACCAAGGAAAGAAAGATAGTATTTTTACTTTCAAGCCACAGTTGGGTGTTAAGGGTCTCCAGCTCCGGGATACTGACGAACCTGGGATGAAGCTAGTAACCGTGTTGTTGAATACAAAGAATTACCATACGTGGAGCAGGGCAGTCAAAATGGCCTTAGGAGCAAAGAGGAAGCTGGAGTTAGTTGACCCTAATTTCGTCCCCCCACTGATGAATTATCCGAAGAGTATCAAGTCTGGAAGGCTGCGGATATGATGGTTGCATCATGGATTTACAACTCCATTGATGCTGAAGTGGCAGCTGGTTTTCCATACATCATGAATAGTGCGAGGGACTTGTGGGAGGAACTGAGACAGAGACTTGGGAAGAGCAATGCACCTATGGTGTTTCGATTGAGAAGAGAAATAGTAAACCTGAAGCGAGGAACTGACAATGTGACAAAGTATTTTAACAACTTAAAGGGCCTTTGGGATGAGCTTCAATGCATGAGACCGGTGATTCCAAAAAATGCAGCAGTTGATGAAGAGGAGAAGAGCATGCAGCTTTTTATTTGGACTGAATCCGGGGTATGATCAAGTTACAAGTCAGATTTTGGCCACTGAGCCATTTCCAGGTCTCAATAAAATATACTCAACCATCCTGACAGTGGAAGAACAGCCTGAAGGAAGTCGGGGTGCTAACAATATGGACGTAAACATTGTAGATCATGGCTTGATGGTGAAGAGCAATAGCTATAAAGGAATGAAAGGCAGATGGATCCCGACAGGAAAGCGGGCTAACACTTGAAATTATGTGGAGAAAGGAAATTACCAGCGTAATGTGAGATGTCACCACTATGGTGCAATGGGTCATATGATGTCAGACTGTTTCAAGCTGAGGAGATGTGAGAAATGCAACACTGTTGGTCACACAATTTCACAATGCTACCGAATGAAGGCTCCTCAAAGAGCATCAAGGATGTGAGAAATGCAACACTGTTTGCCAAAAGGAGGTTGGCAAACCACGCTCTGGGCACTGAAACTTTCCCATATGAGAAGGGCCAGCTGATTTTGGACGACCTCTTCCATCGGACTTCAGTTCAGTCCCTCGGTTTTTCTGGGTGACAAAGGCGAATGAATAGGATTTTGATACAACCTACATCGATACGGCCAATGAACTTGCCGCTGAATCCATATGACTTATGTCTTCAGGCCTCCATAGGAGAGCTCTTACTACTTGTGTAACTTGGGCTTTAACTTTAATTAAAAGAAAATAAGCATCCTAATTGAAGTCTAATTGCATGTTGTGACCAACTGCCCCAACTTCACACCCACGTGAAACCAAAGGCAGAGTTGTATAATCTATTTCAAGAGACAGTCGCCGAGTTTTCAATCATTTATTATATCATAAATCATTATATTAATAAAATAAAACCAAAAAATTAGGTCGTGCTCTAAAAGATTATATATTGTATAAATTGTGATCGCATTATACGTTTTGGTTTATGCATGATATTGGCATGACTAGCATTATTAGGGAAAACAAAAAATAAAGTCAAAACAGCTTAAGTTCGAGTACACAAGCACCTGCTTATAAAAAATTGTTTCATATTAATAGGGGTAAAAGTCAAAATAACTTATTTAAACGTAAAAACAATTGAAAGTAAAAAAAAAAAATACAAACTTATGTTATAAAATCTGTCTTGTGTCTCCAATCTCCATTCATTCTCAGCCTGACTCCATCCTCGTCTCGATTTCAGCCAGAATCTGTCTCCATTCAGCCTCACTCTGTCTCCATTCAGCCTCCCTATGTTTCCACCCATCCTCCCACTGTCTCCATTTAGCCTCCAACTGTCTCCATTCAGAGAGACTCTGCTTTACGACTTTCTGTTCTTCGTCCACACACTTTGACGGATGTAGCTTTTGGAGCACTTCCGATTGGAAAGTGGAGTTCCGTAGCCAGATTTGGGATCTTATTACCCCCCACCTCGAAAAAACTCTTGATGAACAGAGCATGTTTCGCTGCAAATTACAACTACAATAAATGTAGGAGATTATATTAATTTCTTGGGCCAAGGAGGGCAGAGAGCTATAAACTCGGGCAGCTAATTGTGTCATCCAGATCCAGATAACAGATATAAAAAAAGAAAAATAGAGATAGCAAAAAAAAACAAGCAAATACATACCAACCGAAAAAATGAAACACAAAAAGAACTGCCAACCTTCCTACAATAATGTGGTACAGACATCCATTTCTATCAAGAAATAACAACAATGGGGCAGCATATTAATCTGCTACATGAAAGTTAATAGATATACAGACATCCGTTTCTATCAAGAAATACCAACAATGTGTTTCTGATTATTTACACTGCCAACCTTCCTACAGTTGTGTCCAGGGGCGGATCTAGCCTTCAAATACTGGGGGTGCTCATGTTGTCTTTCATTGCCTTCCCTGAATTTTTTGGCAACCTAGGTGTATCGAGAATTGTCGGATTTAGTCCTATTACAATTTTTTTCTGTTTTCTGGCCACCTGCAAGTGCTTAAACCCACTCAGTGGCTCAAGTAGATCTGCTCTAGGCAACAACAACTAACAACACAATCAACTCAACTCTGTCACTCGAGATAATATTGGTATATCTCGCAAACTTTGTGATCCATCTACACATTCTCCTTCTGATATCCAGTCTGCTATAATAGCTATTGATCCAGTCTGATATCCTTCTATCCTATTCATAACATACGACTTCTGACTCACCTCATATAAGCTCCATACTAAGAAGGCTATGAAAACTGCTGGTTGGACGAGCATCCACAAAAATATCAGGTTTTCATCAATGACAGACCCAAACTCAGCAGAACCAAAGAGTGAGTCCACCCACCCCATTGCATGAGGAATAAGAAATCCACTTGGAACAATTCCTAGGATATTATATCACCAGAAATTCAATCCAAAGAACCCATATATATATATATTCAAACACATCCATTGATTTGAAATTCACCTATAGGCTATAGCCCCATGAACTACTTCCACGAAAGTAAGAGTTTGTGGAAAACCTAGAGACCCAGAATGAAGAGTACATAATAATGAATCAATGGGCAAGCAAACAACTTTCTAGTTCCATTTAAATCAGATTTGGCCACAAAATTGTAATTCTAGTCACATACTACTTTTCTTGTAGAACCATAAGCGTCGGTCACTGATTTGGTGGAGACAAAATTGCTCAAAATTTGAACAAGAGACTGCCCTGAATTACAAAACACATATCATCACATAAAAAACAAATAACGGATCGACCAATCCCCCCTATCATCACATAAAACACAAATAACGGATCTTCAAATAGCCTATCACCATCAGATCTTAACTTCTAATCGCAGAAGGCATAGACAAAAGAATAGTTCACCGAAAACACGTTCCAAAACAGATCCAAACCACAATAACCCCTGCGGCGTCAACGAATGGTATGGATGATAAATGAACGAATAAGTCACCGAATAAAATATGCAGATCTGATACTCAAAACTCTAAACAATTCACGACCAAAACTTACACAACCGAAAAATACGGATCGGATATATATACGCATAAAAGATCCATCGATGGAAACACATTGATAGAAAAGAAGACAAATTGATTATATACGCAGAAAACAGTGAACAAATCTGCACATCGAATAAGCAAAACATCTGACCAAACAATTCAAGAGCAAACTTACACAAAAGAAAAGCATAGATCACGATCGAAACAAAAAAGTAAGAAAAGGAGGAACCCTGAATTACCTTGGCAACAGAATCCGACGAAAGGAGAGCTATCGAAGGAAGGAAGGAAGGAAGGAAAGCTGGTGCAGATTTTGGTACTCGGTAGACCAGAGATTACGCCTGTTTATCCGGCATTACGTTATCACACGCCTATAGTTTATCTATAGAGAATTATAGATAGACCTAGATTACGTTATCACACGCCTTTTAGTTTCTTGGGGGCGGGTGGATAAGAATTGAAGGATTTGTGGCCGTCAACTTTTTTTTAAAGTATTTTAATAGGACCACCTGAGAGGGTTGTGTTCTGCGTGATTTTATAAGTCAAGTCAATTTTACGTTATAAGTCAATTTGACAAAATAAGTCTGTTACGTGAACGTCCACCTTATGACTTTTAAGGTGACTGATTTGAAAAGTCATTTTTTCAGCCTGATTACAAAATAAGGTGACTTATATGTCTTTCATCCCAATTTTGCCCTTACTTTATATACCTACACGTCTCTACTATGAGTATATTATTTTCATTGTTCTAAACTTTATTGTTAATATTTAAAATAATAACTATTT
>JAOYMZ010043823.1:0-14869 GCA_025802335.1 Pinguicula primuliflora | reverse complement strand
CTGTTTTCATATTATTACTCTGTATAAACACTGATACTGTGACTCTCTGTGTAGATCCGCCTCAAATCGGTCCAAGACCTTTCAATACTTGCTCAGACTCATTTATAGAATCATTGTATGGATGCGAATTATGTATCGGATCATGCAGAGGCTGAGACTCACATATCATCGGATCATTCAGAGGCAGAGACTTTACTTTCGAAAAATTTGCAATCTTATAAAATAGAGTCATCATCATCTACAAACAATAGAAAACAGAGCGACATATATAAATGTGGTGAAATTTTAGAGTCGGGTATCACGACGACATTGGTCGTGTTGAGACCGAATGAGTGAATGACGACTAGTCGTGTGAGATACGAAACTCTCCGTTCACTTTCACACTTCCAAACAGAGCAACGTATGTAAATGTGGTAAAATCATAGAGTTGGGTATCACGACAACATTGGTCGTGTTAGGACCGAATGGTGAACGATGACTAGGCTTATGAGACACGAAACTATGCATTCACTTTCACGGAGTCAAATGATAGTGCCATAAATCAGCTAGAACTCGGAGTCAAATGCACATTCAACAAATAAACCAGCTTAAAATGCACTCTTTTCACGCTGGGCCCATTAATGATCTCTCTCTCTTTCTTTCTAAATACATTTTCGGACCAATTATTGAGTCAGGAAGGGTGAAGAATTAGAAAAACAAAACCGAAAAAAATGCAGGTTTTCGGTTTTCCGATCACCATGTTTTGGTACGGTCGTAGATGGTTTTGACGGGAATGAGTGTAGTTAAGGTAGCTGGTTGTTTAGTAGTAACTGTTTAGTGCGTAAACTAAAAGATATTCAATTTTTAATTTATTTTTAAAGATGTAAGTTACATTTGTAATTCTTTTTTTGTAAGGTTAATTTTCAAAAACAAATTTCTCATAAGATTACTTTTGCGAATGACCCAGTGATTAACCCAATATGCTAATAATTTGATTTTTTGGACTTGGGCTGGGGTGCTTGGACTCCCCCAACACCTTAATGGATATGCTCCTGGGACAGACAATTATCCCCAAATCCACATTTTTATTGGGAATGGGCACATAACAATGAATAATGATAAAAAAATGAATATATTGATGTGGTCATTTCAAAATTTCTGCATCGGCATTCCCATTATTCCCGAATTGATTAACGACAACATCTAAACAATGAGCCTACGCACACAAACAGAGAATAGAGTAGAATTTGTACGTGAGATTAGAGGAACATTTTGTGGATACTCACCGGTGCATTTGGTATTGTAGACTGGAGCATTTAATTTCTGTTAAACCCTTGGTCTGCAGTGTTGTTTAAGAAATAAGAATAAGAACTACAAGTTCAGCCTGCGGGTGCAGGGCTAACTCAATACATTGACCTGGATCACCAAATAAGGACAGACCAATGGCGGATCTAGCTAAAAAATTGAGCCTGGGTTAAAAGTTTAAGGCACAATTTTTATTAAACAATATAATAATAAAAAATATTAACAAAATATTAAATATTATAAAATAATCCGAATCAGTTTTCTAGATAAATAAACAATAAAATGACTAAATACATCGCTCATGGCGATCACTTTTACCATAAAATTCATCGTTAACAGAATTAACATTTATGTCACCAGATATCTATCATTCGATGTAAACAACCATCAAATCTGAAAGATATTGACTTTTCATTCTATTACGAAGAACAGTTTTGACCCGCTTCATAGCTAAAAATGCTCGTTCGCTTGTTGCAGTAGTAACTGGAAGGGTCAAAATATTGTGGATCAATATGTCGATTAAATGGTAATCTTTTGCCTTATTTGTCTTAGTCAATCTCTGACACAACTCAGAAATACTCGATAAATCTTGAAAGTTGTCATGCAAAAGTACATCATACTTAGTAATGTTGCAATTGAGTTCTCAAATAGTGTAACTCCTGTTGACAAAAATCATCTCGATAAAACTCTTCAGCCAGACTACAAATACGATCAACATTGAATGATTTAAACTTCTCTATTGGATTCAAACAAATACTAAGCTGAAGAAGTTTAACGATATCATCAGGAAATCTATAGCTTATCTCATCCAGTTCATTCTATCGCCGTATGAAATAATTCAACTCTATAATGATGCTCAACTGTGACAACGGGTACACCCCCCTCACAATCTGATGCCCAACTCTATAATGATGCTTAGTGTCATAGCATCATAACAAGCATTGTATGAAACTCATAAGCAAGTTAAGATATACCAAACATAGAGTCCAGTTCTTATGGACAGTTTTACTGTAGTCAGTTTTTTCCATCCGTGTACAATTTTTTCGTAGCATCATCAATTTTCGAAATTGGTCGCACCATTGGAAAGCTTATAGATTGTAGATGAAAAGCCTCATGCTTTGGTCCGGTTTCCGGTGATGAACTAAAACCCTATTTAGGACTATTTAACCCAAGGGAATTTATAACCCTCTATTAAACGGTGAAAACGTCGTCGCAATATCACCAAAATTTGAACATATGCAATTCAATGTATAAGCTTTCCAATGGTAAGATCAATTTCGAAAACGGATGGTTATTTGAAAAAATTGTCCACTCAAGAGAAAACTGATCACCGTAAAACTGACAACAAGAACGGTTCTCACTAAACATAAATTAACCAAATATCAGCCGCAACATGTTATCCATGTACAGCTATTGAAACTCAAATTAAGTCAGAATGAGACTGAAAATAGTGCGTTATATAAAATCGTAATGCAATAATTGAACAAGAATACACTGCTTTAATCACCCATCATCATAATTCAAAATGAATGCAATTCAATATTCCAAAAAATAAAATATGGTTTCTGTAATAACCGAAACATATTCACTTCATTCATTAAAAATTTCACTAGGTATTAACCTCATTATCAGGCGGAACTTCATTGTGTGATAAATTTTTAGATTGAACCTGATACTATGATTCACCATTGCAACAGAATATAACAAAAACAATAAATGAAAACAACAACAAAAAAGTACTAAAGAAGACGAAGACCTAGAAAGGATCTGGCGATCGAGCTCGATTTTCATCGGGAAAGCTGTCCCATAAGTATTTGCCAATACCTTTCCGTTCATCTTTTCCTGCCTCAGCTTTGCCTGTGTACAAGACCAGGAAATAAGAACAACAAAAGCAATAAATTAAACAAGTACAATACCAACAATTTACTAAAGACGTTACCGAGTGATAGGCGGATTCAAGTGAGTGCGGCTCGATAATATCACTCTTCAGTTTCATTTCACCTTAGTTTTTTTTTTAATGTGGGCTCGGCTCTAACTTTAAAACAAAAATGGGGACTGAAAATCGGGCCCGAGCTCTAGCCCGGGCCCGCCCCACAGTTCCTCCGTCCTTAGACAGACAATTAACCTCAAGTCCACACTTCGATTGTGAGCAGGCACGTAATAGTGAATAATGATGCATATGTTGCTGTGGTTATTTCAAAAAATTTGCATCGGCATTTTCATTATTTCTGAATTGATTAACGACAACATCTAAACAACGAGCCTGTGCACACAAACAGAAAATAGACTAGAATCTGTACGTGAGATTAGAGGAACATTTTGTGGATACTCACCGGTGCATTTAGTATTGTAGACTGGAGCATTTAATTTCTATTAAACCCTTGGTCTGGAGTCATGTTTAAGAAATAAGAATAAGAACTACATGTTCAGCCGGCTGGTGCAAGGCTAGCTCAATACATTGACCTAGATCACCAAATAAGGACAAACACTTATCAAAAAAAAAAAAATAAGGACAAACATTTAACCCCAAGTCCACACTTTGATTGGGAGCGGGCACGTAACAGTGAATAATGAAAAAAAATGCATATATTGATTGGTCATTTCAAAAATTTTGCAGCGACATTTTCACTATTCCCGAATTGATTAACGACAATATCTAAACAACGAGCTTGCACACACAAACAAAGAATAGAGTAGAATCTGTACGTGAGATTAGAGGAACATTTCGTGGATGCTCACCAGTGCATTTGGTGAAGTCGTCCAAAATGGAGAGAATCAAAATGATTTAGATGACTCTATGGTTGATGCACTGACGAAGCCAGTAAGGACAGAGGGGGCACAACCCCCCTAAAAAACCAATAAAAAAATTAAACTATTCTTTGGGCCTATTAAATTAAATTAAATTATATTAATTTATAGGGTGAAACCATTAACTTTTTAAGGATCTAGTGTTTGGTTTCGCTTTTATACTTGAATTTGAATTTTTGTTAATTATTATTACAACCTTTTTGGGAGTGTGGTTTCTAAGTTTTCTGTGCTGCATAAAACCCTGCTCGTTGAGGTTTTAGTGCAGGCTCTTTGGCAATATTATTGGGTGAGCTTGTTTGGCTTTGAAGTATACAATTCCTGTGTTTGGTAGGTTGTGTGTTGCAAGTGTTAGGCTATTATACAAAGATTTTCGGTTGGGTGCAAAAGTTTGTCACCAATGTTGATATTTGCCATTGTTTATGTTATTTACATGCCTCTTTCTACGTTGAATGATACTGTTGTCACGATGCATTTTCTATACTTCCGGGGCGAATCTGCATATCGATTCGATTTGTTTTGTAGCTTATAATGCGAATGTAGTCTTCTAATCCTGCAGCAAATGTTCCAGATAATATAGAGCAAATTGGGAATTGTGCCTCTCCGTGCGAAAATCTTAACTTCGCCACGGGGTTGACGATTCTTTTATGTTAAACAAGAGTTTTTATCTACTCTAATGTGTTTCTTGTTTAATTGACGATGACCTTATGAATGATTCAAAAACCAAAGTTCTCGAAGATGAGATTGAATTGATTGAACAATAATTTCTTCTCATTCTAACCACACATGAAGGTGTGAGTGTTACCCAAACGATTATCGCTTCTCAACATTTGAAAGAGCCACACAAAAAGTTAAATGGTGGTGATAAAAAATTTAAGAGTGAGTTTGAGAAGTCCATAAAGAAACTTCAAACTTGTCTTGCCTGGGGATCAACAGGGCATGACAGAAGAAAGTGTCCAGTACAAGCCGATATATAATGTAAAACTGAATCCTAAATATCAGAACATATCTGATAATTATGTACGAATACGAAATTAAACCTTTATAGCGGAATTGTGGCGGATTATAATATTCTAGTTGAGCAGATCTTTAAACGGGATTATCAGAGTCTCATTGGTATTCCACAACTCAAAACTCTTATCCCAAGATGATGAGACAGTACTTCGAGAGAACTATTGAAAACTGAATCTCAACACATGAGAATAGAATGGATGCTTCTAGCTTATTACGTGTATGTGAGGGTTTGAAAATCTCTTTATTTATAAGAGTACACATGGGCCAACATGAACCAAAGTCCAATCAATATAATAAGTATCTAAATTATAGTTAAATATATTAATTGCAATTTATCCTTAATTAAATTTTGCCATGATTATGTTAATGTCCAATAGCTCCCACTCGGCTACATAAGACATACTATTTAACGTAATAACGTATTTGTCTAACAGCACCTGCTCAGCTACACAAGCCGTAATGGTTTGTTCAAACTTTCTCTCGATGTTTCATACGAGTAATGAGTTGTGTGATCAATATAAGTAACACGTAACATCATGTTAAGTCACTATCAAAGTGACATGACATTTTCAAAATGTCAATACCTCAAATCCTCTTTGCATCACTGATAGCTACGAATTTCCTTTAAGTTATAGAATATTTGGTTACATATATAATGTAACTGCCCAGACAAATATGGTGAAGCAAGACAGATTATTCCTTAGATACTAATAATCATTTATGTCAACTCGACTGCTTTCCTAGTATGATCCACATTGTTAAGAACCAAAGCCTTTGGATTACTTACTAAAGTAGCATCATCAAGTCTCAACTTCAAGTCATTGCTCTAAGTTAAAGAGTAATGCTCAGGCCGGACCAAACAAGTCCCGTGATCACACAACGACAATCAAGGGAAAACTATTATCATTTTTATTATGGTCATTCAATAGCACACAAGTATGATATGTGTGTCATGGTATGACTCCTACTCAGATGGATATGCCATGGTCTTATACCATGTGAATCGTAGTCATTGATAAAAAACACATAGACTTTATCTTATACATTCGACTTTATAACTTAATGTGAACTCAATTATTTCATATTCAATTCTTTTGGAATCTCATTTCAGACCTACTGAAGTGTCTGAATTCAACCCTATCAGTCTCAACATTCCTGCTACACAAGCATAATGGTGATTCCTCGTGTGATAGGACCAATCGTAAAACTTTGTAATATTCTATATTGCGCTTTTGTAATTGATTTGCAAACTCGTAATAATTGCATAGCATGAAAAAGAAACATCTTTCCATTTCACTAATCAATTCATACATAAACATGTTCTCTGACAAATCTATAATATTTTGTCAAACCCCAGGAATTCCTAGACTCGGAGCTCTATACATATCTCTAGGAATGGGTTTGGTCATTAATTCTGCAATCATTTTGTCAGAATGAATATATGTGATTCCAATATCGTCTTTGTTGATCACATCTCGAACAAACTGGTATTTTTTCTGAATGTACTTTGTCCTACTACGGAACATTTGATCCTTAGCGAACAAAATCGTTACAGTATTTATCGCAATAGCGACATACTCTATTTCCATAGTTGACATAGCAATGCGGTTTTACTTATTACTGCACATGATATGACTCCTCAACTGAGGATGATGTCATATCTAGAGGTGAATTTGGACTCACCAAGCTGTCTCCCCAATCGACATCTATGTATCCTTTTGAGTGCATATCTCCTCCTTGATAACACAATTAGAACAGTCGTACCACATAGGTAATGAAAGATTCACTCAATTGCTTGCCAATAAGAAGGTCTCGAGTTGTTTTGGTAACAACTCACCATTCCAATCGTGAAATAAATGTCTGGCCGTGTACATAATATGACATATAGGACTATGCTCATCTCCTCCATTTCTATATCTATTTTCGGACATTGCTCAAGACTTAGTGCAAACTCTTATCAACAGGAGTATCAGCAGTTTTCGAGTTACACATCCTAAATCGCTCTAAGATTTTGCTTGTTGAGATAATCCCAACAATTTCTCAGAATAATTTCTGCAAATCTCAACTCCTGGGACATACCTACCATCACCCATATCCTTCATCTCTAAGACAGATGACAACCATTATTTAATGGAGTTGATCTTTTCCCTGTTTTTGGCCAACGGTATGTAACTGACATATGTAAAATGAAACAAGATTCATTCCTTTATCCTTCAGACATACACGCAATGACCGTCATCAATCATGATGAAACCGTACAACTTAATGACTTCATGAAATTAGAGGTAACATAATCACGGTTTCAAATCATATATGGATGTTTGAAAATGACACACTTGTACAAACCCGACAGAGAAAGAAATAGTCTCAGGGGGTGTTTGCAATTTCTTTAGAAAAGTAGCTTTTAACTTTTGGCGGTTGAAAAGTCAATTTGGAGTGTTTGAAAATTTTGCTTTTGTTGTTTGACTTTTAACTTTTGCGGTGAAGAAGTAAAAAAAACTTAAAAGTCAGAAGTGTCTATAGGGTTACTTTTGGAATGCTTTTGGTGGTGACATTTTTGTAAATATTTAAAATATTAAATTTAAGACATATTTACCCACTTAAAAAAAATTCAATATTCCCAAACTATCCATGATTACTAATAACTTTCCTGGTTGTTTACAGATTTCACGATTTCCTGGTTCAGCGACAAAGACAAAAACAGAATTTTAAATTTTTATGTTGTTCTTTCTGTTTGTGCCTACGTATGTTGCTGAACATATAGCTGAAGTTTTGCTAAACATTGTGCAATTGTTGAAGTTCTGCTGAACAATTGCATAAATTGCAGAAGATTTGCTGAAATATTGCAGAAATTGTGGAAGAATTGCTGAACGATTGCAGAAATTATTGAAGAATGGCTGAACGATTGCAGAAATTGTTGAAGAATTGTTGAACGATTGCAGAAATTGTTAATGAATTGTTGAACGATTGTAGAAATTGTTGAAGAATTGCTGAACAATGGCATAAATTGTTGAACTCTAGTTCATGAGCTACGTGAATGATTGTCGGAGGATAAAAAACGTGAATATATATATTAATATACTGAGGGTCAAAGGGAAGGAGGAGAGAGAAGCTCTGTCTTCTCTACTCCTTTCCAAAAAACCCTTCTTTCAAATTTTTTGAATTTTGAATCCCCATTTCAGATCCTGCCGGGTGCCAACTGTTGCTGCTCGTCGTCGTCTCCTGCTCGTTGCTTCAGCTGTCCGGCATCTTCTCCGTTGCTTCTGTTTCTGGTGTTCGGCGACGCCACCTGCTTCTTCTGCTACTGTGCTTTTTCAGAACCTGTTCTGCTGCTGTGCTATTCGGCGTCTTCTCCGTCGCTGCTGTACTGCTGTTCGGCACCGCCTGCTTCTGGTGTTGTGCTGTTCTGTGCCTGCTCGTTTGCTCCGATTGCTGCTGCTCTGCTCCGGTATCCCATACTTCTGCCCTGTTCTGTGTCCGGCCACCGTGTGCCCATGCTCTGGTACCCCCTCTCCTGCTCTGTGTCCGACTTACTCTGTGCTTCCTGCTCCGCTTCTCCTGTTCGCTGCTCTGTTTGGTGCCCCCTGTCCGCCTATTCTGCTCTTCCTGCTCGGCTCAGTTCCTCCTGCCCTCCTGCTCGCTGCTCTTCCTGCACTGTGTTGCTGTGTCAAGTGCCTGGCTCCTCCTGCTCGCTGCTCTCCTTGCTCTACTCCTCCTGCCCGCTGCTCTGTCCGGTGCTACGCTGCTCTGCTCCTCCTGCTCACTGCCCTGTCCGGCATCCACTTGCTCTGCTTGGCTTTTACTCTGGCGTGGTTCGTCGCCACTATGCTTCTGCTCGTTGTTAGCTTCCCTTCCGTGCTCGTCGACCTCCGTTCGAAGCCCCCCTCCAGCTACCCATGTTCCGGTGCACCTACTGCTGGCCGGTGGTCAGATGTTTTGAGTCATTACCTGTTTCAGTTAGAGAACTGGGCCGATTGGCCCAGTAATCAAGTGGGCTGGGCCAATCCAATTATGTTTTTTTTATGCTTTAGTACGCCCACTTTGGAGTATTTTTGTATCATGTAAATATTGTTATTTAAAGAAAATGGAATCACTTACCTATCAAAAAAATATATTAATATAGTGAGGATATTTTAATAATTTATTTAATTTATATTATAAAAATAACTTTATGATAGTATTTTAATTTTTATTATAAATAGGAATATTTTAAAAACAATTTTTAATTTTTTAATGTTCCTTTTTCCAAAAACTAACCTAGTTCTACATAACCACCAGTCCACCACAACTTCAACACCCAGTCTTACCTGGTCGCTTTGCATCGATCTCATGAATTAGTGGGATCAAAAGATTCCGATACCATCATTATCCCAAAGAAAAAAAAAAAACAAATTAGCACCCCGGTCACCAGATTCCCTTCCCATTCCGATCTTGAGGTATGTAAAGCTAGCCTTAAGTCGCGGAATATAAAATTCCATTCGGGCGAACGTCTTGATTGAACTGAGTTATGTAGTCATCGCGCGTAATGCGGGGTATAATTCCGATCAATGCAGCGCCGATTTTGGCCAGCATTCCGTGAGGGACTGGGATTATACCCAGCGTTACGGGCTATGAATGCAAATCTTCCCAACCCAACCGCAGGACTGGATCTTATCTGGAACGGTAAGTAATCTTGTAATCCCTGAGTACCAATGGTTTTGTTTTCAAATCCGCGTATGATTTCTTGATTGCGATATGTAATAAATTATGAACTCCTCTAGCCTTTGGTTGTGTTGACCATCAAAATTATAAGTTTCCACATTAACAAATTTGTGTTCATGCTTGAGCGCCACCTACATCATTCATTGATTAATCATGGGTTGTACATTTTCATATCAACTTCTTGTTTGTATTAAAAATATGGCGAATGTTTTAGCAGTCCTCGTAGCACTAGTTTGGACCTTCTGAGAATCGATGTTCTGTCGTTCTCCCCGCATCGTAGTTCGTGATTATATCTTTCTTATCCATATCATGAGACCCGTTGTGTGGCTAATGTTTTTGTGAAATGGTAAGTGTACTTCTTTGATCTTTTCTTCTTGATTCATGCAAAGGGAAAATAAAATTTCCTGTATACACATTCATGGTTCCTAAATCTAATTCTTTGATGTGCTCTTTTCGGAAGCTGGATTCTTTGCCATGTTGATTTCTGTTCAGATCATTCAAATTGATGACTTCTACCAGACTATTGGGATATCAAGATCAGCTTCAACAATTTCCCGCCAAGCTTTTAGTACTTGAAAAGCGGAGTCGGAATGGATAAGTTCAATGATGTTTGTAGGGGACAACCAAGGCGGTTCTCGGCACAGGAAATAAGAACGAGACACAGTTTTGGTGGGGCAGAGGAGTCTGAGGAAAAAACCTCTTCACCTTGGGACTGTGTAATGGAGAAGCCGGTTTTCGGTGAAGATACTGTGCCAAAGAAGGCGACATACAGGAAATGTTTTCTTCGATGATATATTTGGGGTGGTGAGTCTCATGGATCACCAAAGAGTAACTGTGATCGGGATAGCATATTTGGGATTATGTTATGGATCCACTATGGTGTATGTTATGGACTATGGTGTGTTATACTCCAAAATGGTGATACACAAGGCTCATAGACATATGGGAGTGAAACCATCAAACGGATGAGTTCATTAATTGAAGGAGAAAGCCAAATCTCTTTCAATAGTGGGAGTTCCATGGATTAGAGATAGATTTGAAGAATGATGTTTTAGTTTATTTAGTTGTAGTGCTTTATATTTTGGGCGTTGTACTTGGTCCCTTTACGATTCAATACAGCAAGCAGAGTTCCTCTACATTTATTAGTTTTTCATATTTCTACTCGATGATTCTGGGATCGTAACAGATTATCCCCAGTTCGAGGATCATGAGCGCCCTCTCAAGCATGAACCTTTTGGCACTTCACTTCCTCCTCAGTTCAGGTTCGTCCATTTTTCTCTATGAAAACACAATGTCTTATTCTCTTGAGTTATATTGGTTTGTTTGTCGATTGTGGGTCATCAGCCTGTAAATATGCTCTCTTTCCGAAACTGCTTATTTACTATATTCTATAAGTCTTAGCTTTTCACTTGCTGGCTTCCAAAGTAATGCTATTTCAGTATGAAAGCAATATACTTTACATGCAATGGTTTAGAATTTTCTAGTCTGCCTGCCAAATTGACCAAGGCCATGGAGTTTTAGGGTTTAGGGTTTAGTGTAGTTTCTTCTCAAAGCCAAAGCGAAAACAGGGCAGATAGCAGTGCAATCGGATTACGGAGTCCACAAGTCTTCAAGTTCTGGGCCTGATGAGATCATGAGTGAAGTTTCACTTTGTTTATTGTCAAAGACCCTTGTCTCGTCAGGCTTCTTTGGTCGGCGAGGATTTGCCTTCCTCCACCATGTCTGATCAGAAGGGCAAACTTGAAAACTTGATAAAGGTGATGGGAAATGCAGATGGCAGAGGAAATGAGGTTCATTTTTCATTTTACAAGTGGGCTGATACAGGTTTGCCAATGTTACTGCCCCTTCTTGTTGGGAGCAATTTGAAATCAAAACACAGAACTAAGGATGATGCTCACTTTTCAACTGTAAAAAAGCAAGATGTTACTGCTAGAGGTTTAGGTTTCTTTAAGACAGAACAAGAGAAAGAAAATAGGAAGAGCCAAATGAACTTCCAGATTCGATTGAAGAAATGTTTCTTAAGGTTCCAACATTGAAATCACGAAGTGTGCTTGATGGAAGTGTTGTTTGCGAAGAAAAAACGAAACCGCTTTGTAAAAATGACAGAGTAGAGATAATTGAGAAAGAAATCTCTCTAAAGGTAAAGGAATCCCTTCTGTCTGATGCAAAACCTCTTCTTGCAGGGGTGGATGAGCACTCTGGTGAGTTTTTATTTGAACTTGCGTACTATGAAAGACTTATTCTTTATGAACAATTTATATTTTGTGAACCACGTATTCTTTGTGTATAATATAAAGTTCTTCTGAATTTCCAGATGGGATGACTAACATGAATAAAACAAGACTACAATTGCTGAAGAAGTTCTTGTTAGTGTGCTTGACAGCAAAAATGTGATGAAAGCTGAAAGGTTGAGAACTGATTCAACAGAACCAGCTGATTCTAAGAACGTAATTTCTTCCGTCAAATAAATTGATACATTAAATTTAACTTGATACATTAAAAGATTGCATTATTGTGCCACTAGCATCATCTCAATGAGCATTTTCACTTGTTTAACATTGAGTATTTACTTTGCATTAACATTTAAAACACGAGGAAGAAGAGCAATATTCTCCTAAAAAGGCCTCGAATGTCAAAAGTGTCGTTTCTTCCTCCGATATGAAGAAAGTATGTTCATCAGGTTAGCCTTGTTATTTTGTTCAGTATGATGACAATATGGAAAGACTTCTTAGTTCCATTCCACAGGTGGTTTCTTCTTTCTTCAGAGACACTTCCCATGGATCCGAAGATTTTACCGGAAATGGACGATGATATTTCAGTAGTTGATTGATTTGTTGGTATGTTTACTCATCCTTAGCAATGTTATTCTTAGTTCCCTTTTCAAGTGGTTTTCAGAAGTACTCTACTGAAAAGATTTTCGACATTCTTCGGGTACTGGAGATATTTTTCGCATATGTTTCGATCCAATCTCTAGTCCTACTTTCTCACCATATACTATGACTAGCAAAAGATTCATGTAAAAGATTCAAAGATTAAAATAACTCGACAACGTGGTGAAGAATGAATGAATACACACACAAATATGATCTTCTTGGCAGATCAATGGTACAGATTACCTTAGGGAAGGCATAAAGATACTTCTTTATTTTTTTCTGTAATATTGGGTTGTCAACTTTTCATTTCAATTGTTCTAACAGAAGGTGTTTCATTTGGGAAAGCAAAGGATAACAGTGTTCTTCATCCTAGCCATTATTATAGTATTTTTTTAGATAAATAGCCATTATTGTAGTATGAGAAAGCCCATTGTTTTTCCCTTTAAAACAGGCAAGCAAGCTCTTCATGAAGGGCTTTAAAGACAGCACATATAAGTAGTTAGCTAGCTGTGCTCAAAGCTGTATATCTTCAATTATTATTATTATTTTCTTGGTCAGCATACATAATAAATGAACTTTCAATTAGTACTTTTAATCTCGCTGCGGAAATATTCAATGCTCTTACGGAAATATTCAATGCTCTTACGGAAGCTTTCACTTCTTCGTGCATGTAGGATCGACGAAACATACGAAAATCACGTGTGAGCAGATTAATATATCATTAGCCCCACATACTTAAACTCCTCATCCAACAGTAGCACGTTGGTTTTCGTGAGTTTCGTCCGTTATAGAATTACACTGTAAGCAAGAGGAGTACTATACCGGACGAAAACATGACGGACGAAACACACGAAAACCATGTGTGAGCAGATTAAGATATCACTGTGCGGCCCCACACACTTAAACTCCTCATCCAACAGTAGCACGTGGGTTTTCGTGGGTTTCGTCCGTTATTTTTCGTCCGGTATAGAATTACACTGTAAGCAAGAGGAGTACTATACCGGACGAAAACATGACGGACGAAACACACAAAAACCACGTGTGAGCAGATTAAGATATCACTGTGCGGCCCCCAAACACTTAAACTTCTCATCTAACACCAGCAGGTGGGTGTTTGTGGCATGAGCCTAAAAGCTAGAATCTTTTGCCGCTGTTCTCTCTTTGGATTCATTATTAGACTGAAAAAATTTCCTGCCAAATTCACTTGGGATTATGACTACACAGAGCCCATGAATCACACCTAGTCATGCTATTTGAGGTGTCAAAAAACACAAAATGATACTAAAGAAATCATTCTCATATAAATAAGCTGTGATTTCAGTCGGTCCAAACCCATAGTTTAGGTCACAGATTTGTTAACATGCACTAATTATAAGAGGGACTCAATAGCATGTGAGTTGGGTCCCTTAGAGGAAAGTGGAGTAAATGTATTCAAGTACAGTAGCTTTGGCTGTATATTTGTTCTTCATTTGGGGTGCAGACGAAATTTGATCTGAGAAAGGACACGAGAAGTGATATGTCGCACCAAAAAAGCAGCACCAAAAACACATCAAATACCTCTTATCCACACACATGTGTCCAACACTTTTGAAAGCTATCATTAGATTACGCCATGGTGTTTTTTGTGTGTGTGTTTTGGAGGTGGTGTATCATTTCTCGGGCACACAGTGATCGAATAGGTTGTTCTTCAAGCAACTTTTCATGGAATTTCTCACCAGTCAAAAAGCAATGGCCAAGAGTAAAACAAGAAAAGGAAATTTTGCCTGAATGAAAGTTGTTTGATAATAATATACCATGAGGGGTTGAAAAAAGAACAAAAGTTACGGGCTGTCACAACAAAAAATGGATAGACGATAGAGTAATTATTTTGTTGAGTAATGTTACATATACTCACTTTTTGGATCACATTTTTATATCTCATGATTTGGCAAACATCATAATCACACTTTTTATGTGTGGTTTTTTTATTGAGTGGTTGAGATGCTTGCGAAATTATGAAATTTAAAAGAGTGATGCTACATGTCCCAACACTTTGTCCCTAATTGATCCCTACATGTAGTTTAATTAAGAATTTTGCAAGTTTAGTTTATCATTTAAATGTCATTAAGAATTTTATATGTTAAATAACTAATCTTTCATTTTTGTAGGGATGAATTAGGGACAAAGTGTTGAGACATGTAGCATTATTCTAT
>JAOYMZ010043812.1:0-14869 GCA_025802335.1 Pinguicula primuliflora | reverse complement strand
GAGAAGTAGAAAGAATTACAATCCCCATCCCACCCAAAATTCTAGGAATTCGTTGAGAGTTAGAATAGATTCGTAGGTCGGGTCGACTGATCCGTTTTAAATGCAACAAACAAGTTTGAGATCTATAACATAACAAACTTCCATGGAACTCAGCCATTCCAAAATTCCATAAGAAACCGTTGATATAGTGACGAGTTCTTACAAATGTTGTAATCTTTATGCTAAATCGCAGTAATTTTGAACGCTTATGATTTCTCTTTGAAGCCACTCAATCCTTTTCTCCGTGCTGATACTCCTCCACGCCAGCATATATTAATAATCATTGAGAATCTTCCATACAGTCAGACGTACCTCGAGGCTTAAAACTTCAAAAGCCCCATCCTCCTTCAACTCTTTCAAGATCTTGATGTTTATGTCATCCCGGAGATTTGTATGGTATGCTTCCAATGCCTTCCCTATCTTCTTATGGAGCTCCAGGTCTTCTTCCAATTCATGATAGCAAGCAACTTGAAATCCACCTCCGCAGTGGGGTTTTACCTCCCGACATGATGAAGAGAGTTATTCAACATTTTGGTTCAGATCTTTTTGGTCTTAAAGTCATTTTTCCTGAGGCTGATTTCTCTCTAAATGTGAAGCGCCACCGTGTATGTATCTCGGGCACCAAAGACTTGAAGCAAAGAGTCGAGAGCATAATTCTTACACTTGTAGAGACCTGTGCCCAGCCAAGCACGACAATTGTTTATGATGCTGCCTGCCCCATATGTTTGTGTGACGTGGAAGATCCTTATAAGCTTGAAGGCTGCTATCATGAGTTCTGCCGCTCTTGCTTGGTCGAGCAGTTGGAGTCTGCAATCAGAAGCCGTGATGGTTTCCCACTGGGATGCACCAGAGAGGGTTGTAATGCTCCTACCATTCTTGCAGACTTGAGAAATTTGCTGCAAAATGATAAAATGGAGGAACTTTTTAGGGCTTCTTTGGGTGCATATGTGGCTGCTAGTGGGGGTACATACAGTTTCTGTCCATTGCCCGGATGCCCTTCTGTTTATCGAGTAGCAGGCCCAGATGATGGCTTCGGAGAAATCATTCCATTCATCATTTGCATAATACATCAGGCGCTGCAGATTTCCACTTTTTTTGAAGTTAGAATAGTACTTCAGCAAATGTTTTCCTTCTGGATAAGAACCAGCTCCAGATGGACCTAATCGCCCCCGTTTGCAATGTCAGGGATGCACAAGCCTGGAGACGATTGCAAAGGAAAAAGAACCTTTGTATCCCCGGTACGAAAGATGCTGCTTCGATCTGAATGCTTTCTCTTCATATTAATGCCAACACGCCGACCACTAACCAACAACTTTTCTAACATTGTGTTAATTTCTACAGACTGGATCAATTCTTATCCAATACTTCGAAATCAAAACATCAATCCAAGCAATGGGCTGATGCAAACCAGTCTCCATGTCCACTTGCATCATATGCAAGAAGTCCAGTAAAATCCAACAGCCATCCACCTCCACTTCTACTGCAGGCTTCTTATCAAAGATATCCTTATTTACAAGTGTGACAATGACTTCGAAGAAATCATTCCATTCATCATTTGCATAATACATCAAGCGCTGCAGATTTCCACTTTTTTTGAAGTTAGAATAGAACTTCAGCAAACGTTTTCCTGCTGGATAAGAACCAGTTCCAGATGGACCTAGTCGCCTCCGTTTGTCAATGTCAGGGATGCACAAGCCCGAAGAGGATTGCAAAGGAAAAAAACCTTTGTATCCCCGGTACGGAAGATGCTGCTTCGATCTGAATGCTTTCTCTTCAAAATGTAAGTTGATATTTTGAGGCTCAACTACCATTTGGTGATAACCTTCGACATATTGACAATGAAAACCCTGTTCATCAGCAGTAACAAATATTTTTGGGAAGAAACAGTTCCCAGAAACATCAATCCAAGCAATGGGCTGATGCAAACCAGTTTCCATGTCCACTTGCATCATATGCAAGAAGTCCAGCAAAATCCAACAGCCATTCACCTCCACTTCTAGTGCAGGCTTCTTATCAAAGATATCCTTGTTTACAAGTATGACAATGACTTCGGAGAAATCATTCCATTCATCAATTGCATAATACATCAGGCGCTGCAGATTTTCACTTTTTTTGAAGTTAGAATAGTACTTCAGCAAAGGAAAAAGAACCAGTTCCAGATGTACCTAATCGCCTCCATTTGCCAATGCCAGGGATGCACAAGCCCGGAGAGGATTGCAAAGGAAAAAGAACCTTTGTATCCCCGGTACGGAAGATGCTGCTTCGATCTGAATGCTTTCTTTTCATATTAATGCCAACACACCGACCACTTACCAACACCTTTTCTAACATTGGGTTCATTTCTACAGACTGGATCAATCCTTATCCAATACTTCGGAATCGAAAGTATAAAAAGGAAAAATTCATGTACAATTTACTCTATTATTGCATGAAAGTGCAATAGTAACTAGCAACTCTAGAGAAATCCTGAACAAAAGAATAGTTCTCAGAAGAGTTCCATGCACTGCAAAACAGAAATGCTCTCATGTTGAGCCAAAGAAGCGGTCACATAAAGGAGCGTAAAGAATCAGAGGATAAAAAAACTGCCACCAGACCAACATAAATATCACAGGAAAGCTATATAAGTAACCTGGCTTAGGCACACTGATCTTATTAAATAGACAAATTTTGTAATATGACTAGAGACATACTCCAAAATGGTTTTCGAACCTTGCGACCTCTTGTTGCAAGGTTCACCTATGTGCTTCCTCACCAGAATTTCATGCACATGATCGGTAGCAGGGATCATGTTATCTTCCATCCTTGCACTTGTACATGTCTATTTGGCGAGGGTGCACGTATATTATGGAGCTATTTACCATCCTCGCCAGATATGCGTTCTCCCTCGCCAGTATGGTAATCTCCCTCCCCAACAATGACTGGTCCCTCCCCTAAAAGAAGAACTTCCTCGCCAGAATTAAGTGCTACCTCGCCAGAAATAATATCTGCCGCGCCAGATTTTAATGCCACCGTGCGAGAAATAAGTTCTGCCTCGCCAGAATGGGGTACTCCTACTGGCGCCAGAACAATTTCAACAAAGTCTGGTTCTCATCCAATGATTCCAAAAACCATAAAAATAGTTTTGAATTTTTTATCGGATTTATTGAGTAAGCGCCCAACCCAATGGTGTTCGACATTTCGGCCCATGCCCTTGTAAAAGCACACCTACACGTTTATGCAAGCCAGGGTGATTCATGGCGAGAGAAACACAAATTTAGGTATCGTTCGTGTGTGGGGTAGTTGATAATCCCATATGGCGAGAGAAACACAAGTTTCGGCGAGAATTGTGTGCTTTCTCACCAGACTTTCATGCACATGATCGGTAGCAGGGATCATGTTATCGGCCAGCGAAATGCTGTTGCTGATGATGAGGATGATAATAATGATGAAACCCTTGCCATTGCGTCATCAATGCCACATCTTAAGAATTTAGAGATTAATGAATTCACAATTGATATGTCATCTCTTGTCAAGATTCTTTACCGTAGGATTCCATCTTCTGTTCATAGTCGTGTTTGTGCTTCAATGTCTTTTCAACATACGGGGCCTTTTCCTCTATTTCAAATTGATGTAGAGTATCACATTAATATCATTTTAATTTTGTTCGGATCAAAATGACAAAAGTTCAAACTTTAGTTATAATCTTTAAAGAAGACCAATTACACAAATAATACAATCTTAATAATATAATAAAAAAGTGATTTATTGTGAAATATTTATATATTAAGATAGTTCGAATTTGTCTTCAAAATTTCGGAACATGTTAGCGTGACCAATGAGAGAGCAACACATCAGCAATTATTTTTCTTCTCTTCAAAACACGTACAGAGAATCGTTTCACTCTCTCTCGTACCCTACCTATTTCTGCTGTATAGGTTGAACTTCTCTTAGATCGTATTTGCTTACAATTCAACTCTTTCAAGATCTTGATGTTTATGTCATCTCGGAGATTTGTATGATATGCTTCCAATGCCTTCTCTATCTTCTTATGGAGCTCCAAAATGACGCTCCCTCTATTGGAAGATGTCGCCTGTGGCACAGACTGATTTCTATTGCCAGTACTCTTCTGCTCTGAAGGACGGCTTGCCTCTGGTTTCTTATTGTAGGATTCCATCTTCTGTTCATAGTCCTCTTTGTGCTTCAACGCCTTTCCAACAATGTCACTAATTACTTGATTTGTACATTGCACTGCTTGTAACACAAAATAAATTAAAGTAACAAAACCAAAGTAATACCATACTATTGCAATACCAAAATGATCCGAAACAGAGTAATTTTGTCCAATTGCTTGTCCATTCGACTTGAATTTTTTTTGGTAAGCGTTTTTTGATTTTATGGATTAAAATAAGCATTTTTACATTATTTACACGCTTTTTCCCAGATTGAATTTTTCGTACCCTCGCTTTTTCGTCCTGTCCAACGCTTTTTCGTCTCTTGCTTCTCTTCCGCTCAATCTTGGATTGTTAATCAATGCTGTGATGCTGTTTGGGGAGGTTTATCGGAACTTTTGGCTTTTCTGATTTGCTGTTGTTTGAATGTAGTATGGGAGTTCCGACTTTCTACCGGTGGCTGGTGGAG
Source organism: Pinguicula primuliflora (assembly GCA_025802335.1). Classification (NCBI taxonomy): domain Eukaryota; kingdom Viridiplantae; phylum Streptophyta; class Magnoliopsida; order Lamiales; family Lentibulariaceae; genus Pinguicula; species Pinguicula primuliflora. The sequence continues at coordinate 10,213 of JAOYMZ010043812.1, read as the reverse complement.
AAGTATCCGCTAGTGGTGGTGGATGTGATTGAGGAAGAGGCGGTGGGGATCGAAGGGATCAAAATTCCGCTGGACACAAGTAAGCCCAACCCTAATGGGATTGAGTATGACAACTTGTATCTGGATATGAATGGGATTATTCATCCGTGCTTTCATCCTGAAGATCGGGTAAGCGGCTTATGTTGATAAGGTTTGTTGAGGGTTTTAATTTTTCTGCTCGGATTCAGCGTTTGATGCTCTCGCTTGTAAGCCTTACATGTGTGTGTACTCGAGCCTTTTTTGAAGATATGACAGGGAATATCGTCTTCCAGAAAAGTAGGAAAATAACCCACATTCTTATTATCTGTTTATGTTGTTCTAGCGATGAGGAGACACAGGGATTCCTTGTTGATTATGTAGGCACTATAACTGTACATTATGGTCATTGCAAATTAATAATAATTGCAAACTCTGTGAGTTTCCGGTCATCCCCCTTTACTGTAGGTTTCAAAGGAAGGGCGATATTCTACATTCTCGTTTGTTTAGTTCTTCCTTTGGGATGGGCCTGAAGGATAACCTATTTGTCCTTATTGCTATGTGTATCCTACATTGATATCTAGTAGAAATAACGTTATTGGATCCAATGGAATGTTTTAAGGGTATTATATTGACATTTACGTAAGAGTTTGCTTAGTAACCAACGTACTGATAGCTAGGGTATACATTATGCTTGGGTTTCCTATTGGCCTAGATGAGACCATATAAGACTTAATAAATGTTGCATGAAGCATGAAGTTTTTGAAAACTGGTTTAATATGTTATTTTGGCTTGGAAAGATTCTCTTTTGAACAGAGATAAGATTCTCTTTACTGGTTAATTGCATGAATAAAGTATTTGTATTTCAGGCAGCATCTCTGGTTTATGAGTATGCCTTCTGCCACTAAAGTAACAACAAACTTAATTTCTTTGCAGCCTTCTCCTACCACCTTTGATGAAGTCTTTCAGTGCATTTTTAACTATATTGACAGACTTTTTGCAATGGTGCGACCCAGAAAACTTCTATACATGGCAATTGGTGGGTAAATCGTTGAATTTTATTCAAATAAAAAATTCAAGCGTTATGAGAAATTCTAAAACATTACTGTATCAAATTGTTACTTGTTGGCAGATGGTGTCGCGCCTAGGGCCAAAATGAATCAGCAAAGATCTAGGCGATTCAGAGCGGCCAAAGATGCTGCTGAAGCGGTGTGCATTCCGATTCATTGTGGCAAGATGGTTATGATTATTTATCAACTTTGACAACAAGTTAATTCATTGTAGGTAGCCGAAGAGGAAAGGATCTGTGCCGAGTTTTGAGGAAGAAGGCAGGAAACTTCCTCCAAAAGTAGAGTCCCAGCTTTCTGATTCCAATGTTATTACTCCTGGTACTGTATTTATGGGAGTCCTTGCCATTTCTTTGCAATACTAGATCCACCTCAGAATAAATAATGACCCTGGGTGGAAGAATGTCAAGGTATCATTGATGTACAACCATCTAACAGTTTCTTTTAGACTACTTTGCAAATTTGGGGATATTTGTTCTCTAGATTTACTCCAATATTGCGTTATTCACATAGTTCCTCTGTTAATTATGATGAAGGTTATACTATCTGATTCCAGGGAACACAAGATCATGTCATATATACGTCTCCAAAGGAATCTTACTGGATATGATCCAAATACACGTCATTGTGTGTATGGATTAGTAAGTTTTGAGATTTTTTTTTGTTAATGGAGCTTCAATTCAGTGTGTTCAAAACTTCAATGTTGTTGACTGTTGACAGGATGCTGATCTAATCATGCTTGCTTTGGCCACTCACGAAGTTCATTTTTCAATATTGAGGGAGGTAAGTGCATAAACCTTCGTATATAGGATTTAAAATATATTAGTTTTATTATACTAATCTTGGGTCACCAAATTCTGGATCTTTAAGAAACTTTTATTTTTCTAACTTGCAAATAGGTAGGACTACTTTGTACATTGCAATAAAAGGTTCTAGTCGATAGATTTTTTTATTCCGTAGAGATTTTAAGTTGTTTTTTAGTGATGGATCTTTGGTTTATTGCAAGATTGTCTTTACTCCCGGACAGGACAAATGCTTTATCTGTGGTCAAGTTGGTCACCTGGCCGCGAATTGTGAAGGGAAAGCAAAGCGAGAGACCTGAGAGTTTGATGAGAAAGGCAGTGTTGTGGCCAAAAAACCTTTTCAGGTTCATTACATTATATATATAATATATATAGGGTGTGGCTATACGATAACATAATTTTACACATTTATACACACATTTGTAATTCCGGCCATTGTCACTGGCTACAACCGAAATTGGCCACTGATAGAAAGCCTGTACACAGGAGGTCAAAAAACCACCCCATATATATATATATATATATATATATATATATATATAAACAGAAAAAGTGGAAAAAGCTTATGTGGTAACTTTGTGTTTAAATACTTAGTAAGATGATTTTTATTTCATTGCAGTTCCTCAATATTTGGACCCTCCGAGAGTATCTCGAGCATGAGATGAGAATTCCGGATCTTCCTTTCGAGGTTGATTTCGAGCATATAATTGATGATTTTGTCATCATGTGCTTCTTTGCTGGTAATGACTTTTTGCCGCATATGCCAACACTTGAGATACGTGAGGTATATTCTGATTACATTTTCTATTCGTGTAATTCTTTAGTACCAAACACATGCAAATACATATTTTTTATGTTTCCTATTTTCCTATTGAAAGCATGAGGCTAATCGTGGTGAGCGACAAAAAACATAAACTGAACATTTGATAATTATCAGAATTCTTTGGATGTAAATTGGTACATGACTCTGTGGTTGCTTTTAGACGTATTTGTGTGTCGGTTGCCAGTTCTCAGTTCTCGCACTTTAGGCATGTTATGCTGCACTTTTATAGTTGAACAATGACGTGGTTAAACCTTACTAATATTTCGTCACTACAGAAATAGGAAACATGTCTTGCACATGTTTATTATGGTGCTCTGCAATTCCTTTCTGAATGGTGGGGATTAACTTTAATATCTGTACTGTACTGCAAAACAAAAAAAAAACTTTAATATCTGTACCAATTTGTTTGATTTACTTTAATCTGTTTATGAATGCCTTGATTCACTTTAATCTTGTCGCTAATGGTCTGTTTTCATTCTGTAGCTTTTTTCTTTGTGAATTTCCTTGTATTTTCGTTCTGCTGGTTTTCTATTCATTTTGTTCTCTATGGTTGTAGGGTTCAATCAACTTGCTGATGGCTGTTTATAAAAAGGAGTTACGTGCCATGGGTGGTTACTTGTCTGAAGGAAGCAAGGTATTCATGTAGTTACCCGAGAACAATTCTTACTCATGTTACTATCATATGCAGCATGGAATTTTTGAGCTAAGCTTTTTTTAATGTTTTCTATGATTGGCTTCAGCCAAATCTAAAAAGAGTAGAGCACTTTATTCAAGCTGTTGGATCGTATGAAGACAAGATATTTCAGAAGAGGGCTCGTTTACATCAGGTTCAATTTTTTCACTTTTCGTTAGCTGTTTTGTGCAGTTAGTTATGTATAAAGTATAAACGCAAAATAATATAATTAGTTAGCATTGTCCCCATTCTTGAATATGAGATTGCTGTTATATCCATCAAGACAGCACTGTGGTCAGGTCTATTTACCTTGTTTGTGTGTGATATCAAGTATACTTTCAAGCGTGTTATAAGACAAAGTTGACAAAAGATTCTATTAATATTTTTCTTTGCCCACGAAATCTTACATTTAATCACCATCAAAATCTGCTAATCTATTCAGGGGCAAGCTAACAGAATCAAGCGTGAGAAGTCACAAATGGGGAGAGGAGATGATTCTGAACCAACAGACGATCCTGAATCTCTTGTTGCAGTTACTCGATTCCGAGGTGCTCGCCTTGCTTCCGGTCCTCAGCCTTCCCCTTATACACAAAGGGATGGTGGTCGCCAAACAACCTCAAATATGTCTATGGTTGACATTAAGTGCAACCAATGTCCAAATTTGGAGGACAAGCAAGTTTATGCTAGGGCCAAAAAAGTTGCACGGTTGGATTCGGTTGCCATGATAGGTGCAGCTATTGTCCAATCTGAAAACAGTCTTCAAGCTGAAGTATGTTTTCCTTCCTTTGGAGCAGCAAATTTATTGGATTTGACTCTGTGGATTCCTTTTGTTAACTTCTTGAGTTGCATGCAGAGTTACCAGCTGGATCAAATTGTTTTCCTTTGTTGACTTGTTTGGGTGTTCGTATGCAATATATTTTGAATTCTGATTTTACTTTTGTTTTGCTCGCTCTGCTGCCTGTAAGGTGCATGTGAATAAAGAAGAGCTGAAGTCAAAGCTTAAGGAAGTACTTCGGCAGAAATCTGATGTGTTCAATATGGAAAATCCAGAGCTGGACAAGGTTTGTGCACAAGATGTGCTATCATTGTTGAATAATGCTACAGTTGCATAATACAGTTCGTTATTACATTTATGATTTATCTCAAAAATAGAAAGTGTAATATAACCAAGGAAATCTAAAACAATATCTAAAATCCATTCTCTTCTCGTTCATATTATGAGTCTTAAACCAATTTTACCATTGAACTCTGTTTTGCTATCTTCTCTTGAGTAATTTTATATATGATGCTTTCTGATGTATTACGTGAAAAAGGAAATTGCACGACTTGTTGCTTTTTGGAAGAATTATATATTTGTGACAAGAAAAATAGGAACTCTGTCACGTGTCTTCCAATTTTGCAGGGAATATGACTTAAAAGCACTCTCCATTTTCATTTCTTTGTGCCTGAGAATCAGTTTTTTTGTATTTTTTTCTTCGGGAATTATCTCCTATTGCTCAATATATGTTTTCTGCCTGAATTATAATTTCTCCTATAGGGTGTAAATGCATTTTCTTGACTTTGATAAGTGGGTTAAAATGGCAACTAGTATCATGCAACCGTAGCATTATTCAAGAAATAAATCGACAATTATCTAATGTTTAATGTTGATCAGCTATTCAGCTATTTTATTTACCAGGTTAGATTGGGTGTGAGAGGCTGGAAAGAGAGGTACTATGGTGAGAAGTTTTCTGCAAAATCTCCTGAAGAACTTGAAGCTGTACGAAGGGATGTAGTAAGTTGTTTACTTTATTCATTTGATTGGAAATGGTTATTTTAGCATAATGTTGGATCATCCCCTCTCTTTATTAGTAGCATGATGTGATCATTTGGCATGGTGTCAGATCATGCTCCGATTTTTACATTAAACAACATTCACACAAAATATTGGCAGAAACAAGTATGCATACAATTGTATGCTCGTAATTAACATTATATTGTTTCATCATGTATATGGATATTATGAAACATTAATTATGTTCATCATAATCTAGTTAAATCCCTATCCATCTATAATTTGCATTATGCGGACTACTTTCTTGCACGTTCTTAAATACACTGAAGGGTTATGCTAGGTTATGAACTACTACTACGAAGGTGTCTGTTCGTGGCAATGGAAAGTTCCTGTCTTTGCTGCTTCACTTACCATCTTTTTTCTATTGGCACGATATGATATTAAATAGAAAGCTGAAGTATTAAACTTGTTGTCCGTTGATTCCCTTATTTTTTTCGTTTCTCCAACTCTGGCAATTCCTTCAACATCCCCCATGCCCCACCCACCACCATCTCCCCACTCCGACCCAACACTCAATATTCGATATATAATATCTTCGTTGCACGTGTCTTTCTTCTTGTTTCTTCAGCAAATTTTTTGCCAGTATATTTTGAAGCTGACAATGCAAGGTTACCTTTGCAGGTTTTATCCTTACCACTATGCACCATTTGCTTCAGACTTAAAAAATCTTGGGCGGTTGAAAATCAGTTTCCAATTAGGGACTCCATTTAAGCCATTCAATCAGTTGCTAGCGGTTTTACCTGCTGCCAGGTTGGACTAATATTGAACAATTTTATTTATTTATTTTTTCAGAAATTCTTCCCTACTATAACTAGTTTTGTGTGCAGTGCTCATGCCTTACCTCAGCAGTACAGGAAATTAATGACGGATCGAAACTCACTGATAATTGACTTTTATCCTAGTGGTATAGTTAATTACCTTATATGCTATAATATGGTTATTGTTCTTTGATTTGGTGGAAAATAATACGCTGGCATTTATCTGTATTTTTGCCTAGCAGACTTTGAAGTAGACATGAATGGAAAGCGGTTCTCTTGGCAGGTAGGGGTTTGTGTTTTCTAATTCTTGGCTTTTAGTTATGTGGGATAGCTTTTACCTTCAGGCATTCTGTTTGTCATTCTGTTTCTCTCCCAAACTTAGGGTATTGCAAAATTGCCATTCATTGATGAACAATGTTTGCTTGCCGAAGTAGCAAAAGTTGAGCACACGCTTACGGTGAGGTTGCATGCTCTTTCTAAAGAAGTAAATCAGCTTTAATATAGAATCCTCTGCCAACCTAAATTGCCTGATCACAGGATGAAGAATCTAGAAGAAATAGTGTGATGTCTGACATGCTTTTTGTGTCAGTTTCACACACACTATCCCCATACATTTTTTTCTCTGGATGACCGGCGTAAGCAGCTGACCGAGAAAGAACCAGTGTTGGTTAAAGAACGAATTGATCCCGGAGCCAGGTATGAATTTCAGAATTGCTTCATAATGAATATTAGGGCATTTAGGGGATCAATTTGATAGTTGTTATTTCACTGTTTGCAAAGTAAAGTCATATCTTTAGGTATTCACCTAATTTGAACAATAACGCTTTTAGTTGACTAGTTTTTCGGATTTTGAACAACATTAGATTTTTTTTTAGCAAGGCAACAACATTAGAAAATGAAATACGCTGATGAGGGTATTTTCCTTCTGGTAACCTTGTTTAAAAATTATATGATTCAGGGTTGCATGCCCATCGGCAGCTTGTTATTATTATTATTTTAAGTCTATAATCCACTAGCATGCATAATCATTGGTGAACATTTTTCCTGTATCATTGGTTTATGCAGTGGAGGAATGAACGGATATCTTTCTCTTCATGGTGGAGATCCTTGCCCTCCAGTTTTTATATCACCTATTCAAGGGTTGGAAGACATAATAGACAATGAAGTCATGCAAGTTGCAAACCCTTTTATGTTGGTGTAATGAAACCATCACAGTTGCAAGTTACAGCCTTGTCCATTTACGTGTTTTTTTGTTCAGATGTGCTATATATAACCTTCCAGACCCTCATGCACACATAACTCGACCATCTAAAGGCGTTAAATTCCCCGACAAGGTGAGAATCATAAAGCACAGATTAAAAATAATTTATACGATTTCTTTGTGCGGCTTTTTAGTTGCGTTCACTTGCAATTTTGGAGTTGTTAACTTAGGCGATTGAATCTTAATCTTGCAAAACATTGGCAATTGAACGAACGAGTTCCAATGATGAAAAATATTCAACCCTGAGTGTGATTGGTAGTGCAATATTTGGTATTAATGAACTCTAGGTAGTCGCCCAGTTAAAGTACATAGTATTTTTTAACGTGAATTCAGTGAGATATTGATGTTCTCCCCTTTGATTACTGGAGAAAAATTGTAAACTACACGGCACAACTTTTACCTCCCTGCCTTGGTTCATTGTATTTACTGTACGACATTTTTTGCTATTTTTTATACAGACTGTGACGACGAGTGATCTGAAACCAGAGCCCGTGCTTTGGCATGAAGATTCTGGAAGGATGCCATTTACAAATGGAAGGTACATTAATGACTCGTTGTTGGCTGGGGGTTCGATAGATTAATGACTTGGCTGGGGGTTCGATAGATTAATGACTTGATTACTGCGCATCACTGGACTTCTTATATATAGCCCTTCATTTGATAACTCTGTTGCAGGAATAATAACTATGATAATGGAGCCATTTCTGGTCGACATTTGGGGGGTGAATGCACATCGCCTTGTTGCTAGTAGTTTACAGATTAGGGAAGAGCCAAATGGCCGTGCTGGACAAACTCATTCTCCTCATCCCCCGTCAATGGAAACATTGAAAAGCTGAAAATTTTGGTGATGAGATGCATCGAATCGCGAAGGAAGAAGAGCTGCTGGATTTTGAGGGGAGAGACGATGGGTTTTGAGCTGCACTGATGTAGTCCAAGATGTCCAGCAGATGGGTTTAAGTGATTGAAAATTTTAAGCCGTCGGATTTGAATCCAACGACTTGGATTAAAACTGGGTTTGTAAGGAAAAAACTGAGTAGGGAAGTGTTGTGCATCTGATCAGTTCCCTTTATACTTAATTATGTTTTGTATTTTTTAGTTAGTCCAATTTTAAGTCCATGTTGCGTGAACCATGGACTTAAAATTTTCTGCAAAATCTCCTGAAGAACTTAAAGCTGTACGAAGGGATGTAGTAAGATTTCTCGACCTTCGACGGAATTTTAAATTCTCTACCTAAACTGAATCATTTGAGCTAACCGAAACATTCCTTCCGTGAGTGGGTTATTGAGCTTGTGACATCCATCAATTCCTCAGACAGCCTAGTAGGTAAGCCATCTAACTGAATCATTTGAGCTATTTAACAGTTTGTTAAATTTAGTGCATTTAATCCATTGGGGAAGTAATGTTTCATCATTCATGGTAACGTGTTCAGGTTGAGTCATGAAAACATCTAGGTGTATTGCACCAGAAATTTTGATGAATCTCAATGAAGCCATCTTAGATGATCCTGCTAAAGTAGCAGCAATTAAAGATAGTGGTTTTGGATGGTTCTGAGATCATCTTTTACTCTTATTTATGGGCATGTTAATGAGTTGAGTTGTCTTATTAGGACAAGTCTATCTGCAATCGATTCTTACTTTTCACATTGCCTTAGTTTATGTAGGCATCTATATCTATATATATTTTCTCCTTTCGTGCATGCTATGTTTGAATACCGAATAAGCTGGTTCGTGTGTATGATCATGCGATGATTTAATGCTTTTTCCCGTTTATAATATTGAACTAACGTGTATTCTTTGATTTGGCTTCATTGGTGGATATAGTGAATTGGCTTTAGTTTAACTATTGAATCAACAAATAGCAAATTTGCCAAATTGTCTAATGTATTATATGTAAATAGTAAATTACCCAAAAAAAAATTATATGTAAATAGTAAGAATATTTTTTTTTTTTGAGAAAATGTGATTTCCACTCGCGGATCGTAATTTGAATGAAATATACTCTACCTTTAGCTGCGATAAATTCTATATTAAAGCAAATTATATTCTAAATTATATCTTGTTAACTTTGAAATGAATTAGGCTAAATTTCGAAAATTATGATTTGTTAATTTTCAAAAGGAAAATGCTGATTTAACAAACCATAATTTTCGAACAAAATCCAAACTTTTCCATCATGTGCATTAGAAAAAGTTGAATAAACAGAATCAAAAGGCACCGACGCAGGCTCCTGGTGATCATCACGCAATTATGGAATAAAGACAAACCAAAGAAACTCATTCTCTCAAAAATGAAAAAAAACTTTCTGCAATTCTGATAGAGAAACCTTTCTGTATTTCTCTATGTTGATTTAGAGTATATTTCCATTCTTCGTAGTGCTAATTATGTTTACACTTTGAAAATGCTATATTTTTGGTTTGAGAAATGTTGAGTCTTTATACATCATAACGAATTCCCAGCTTGCTAACGAAATTAACCTCTGGTTCAAGACAATTATGTGGAGTCTCAAGATATATCTTCTTATTTTCAGCTCTTTATTCCTCGTTTCCTTTCTTGTAGATTGAAATAACATGGAAAGTTTTTTTAGCCAAGCAAGGAGGAGAGGGGAAAGTAATTAAATGTAACTGAGTCACTTTAGTTTCTTTAATTTTTGTTCTCGATCTATGTTTCCTGATCTGAACTTCTCGTCTTTGAAGTTTCTTTTGCTATGAAACCCAAAGGAGGCAAATTGAAGGCTGCACGTGATCCAAACAAGCCAAAGAGGCCTCCAAGTCATTTTTTCGTCTTCATGTATGTTAATCTTATACTGTTTATGCCTATGTACTCATTCTCTCATTTACCTGATTATTCTAATCGGTACCATCGATGGATGCTTGTAATATTTGCCATGTTCATACTCATTCTTAACAGGGAAGAATTTAGGAAACAATACATGAAAGAACACCCTAACAACACATCAGTTACTGCCGTGAGTTGCTTTTTT
>JAOYMZ010043801.1:0-14870 GCA_025802335.1 Pinguicula primuliflora | reverse complement strand
TTGCTAATAATACTGGACAATGGTCCGAGTCATATCTAGACAATCCTTCCTGAGTCCATTGTTCAGCCCTTAGCAACCATTTGTCATTCATAAGGAATCTATCTAGCCTGCTCATCGACTCCAGTGCTGGCCTATACCACGTGAATCTTCTTTTAATCATCGGAATGTCAACCAATTTATTTTTATTTACAAAATCATTGAACTCCTGCACCTCCTCTGCATTACTTTCACTAAGTCCTTTCCTTTCCTCTATTTTTAATACTGCATTGAAGTCTCCAAAGACATACTAGCTCACTTCTGGATGCATGCATATTTGATCAGTTATACATTCCCACTGCTGTTTTTTCCTTTCCATGGTGCTTGCCCCATATATATTTACCAGATTGATATGTTCAGCTTCATTCTGCCATTTCCCTCTCAGGCCCAGGATTCCATCATCATCCCATACCTGACTGCACTTAAACATATCCTTTGTCCATACAGACAATACACCTCCTACAGCACCATTAGGTCTTTTGTACATCCATTCAAAGCTACCATCTCTCCACAGTGTTTGGCAAAACTCTTTGGTAATCTCTTGTTTTTTGGTTGCTTGAATCCCCACAAAATCCACCTTTTGATCACTTAGAATTTTCCTTATTTCCTTGCATTTTTTACTGCATCCTAGTCCTCTCACATTCATGGTCATGATCCTCATTGATCCACCTCCTTGCTTGCCTTCTCTCCATTGACTGTGTGATCACCCCTTATTCTTACTATATCCCTGGTTTCCATTTTTTGAAGTTCGGTTAACAGGTTTTCATCATTCTCATCCACTTGAAATCCCAACATTTTGCCCACATTGAGAATTTCGTCTGCTTCATCCCTCAAATGTATGCTATTTGATGCAATGATATTACTATCGTTTATAGAATTAGATAGGACTGGGCTGTTCTCTCTTCTCTTTAAGCACTGTGTGTTTTTCCTTTTCTCCTCCTTTTTTGTTTTTTGAATTTCTACTACCCATTCCTTTCTAATTTGATCATTCTCCTTCATTAGGGCTGTTTTTTTTCTTCCTTTTGTTTTTTTCCTCCACTGTCCTTCCCCTTCTTCTCCACCAGTTTGATTTCTCTTTCTTCAGTTGCGTTTATGTAGCTCTCTCTTTCACTTTCAGACTTATATTGCTCTTCCATGTCCATCCTATTGTCTTCCAGATCATCTTTGTTTGACTCTCCACTTACAACCTCAGCCTTTTCTGTTTCTGCACAATCTTCTACCACCCTTCTTACTGTTCTCTTCATCTCCTCCATAATTTCATCATCTTCCTTTTTGGCAATCTCTTCCAGTCTGTTTGAGATGTCTTCATCATCACTCCAACAGTTTTCCTCATCATCTGGGAGTGGCATGTTTTGCCACATTTTACCCATACCTAAATAGTTCTTATCTTTTCCAGCGCCAATCTGAGAATCACAATCATCATCCTCATCCTTCTCACTTATGTCTCTACACTCTCCTTCTTCCAAGCTTTCTTCTCTCCCATCCTTGTTGATATGTACTATCTCATCATCATACGTGTCAAAGACAACTTCACCCTTCCACTATTCAGATTCATATTTAGTGTCATTACTTCTTCAATCCAGATTCTATTTTCTTGACCATCCACCTTGATGTTCCACATTTCATTTACTACCTTGCTGACTTTTACACTGGCTAGTAATTGTGCAGCCTCCAGATAATCTTTCCTGAGTGTGGTTCTGTCCACTCTAATCAGTTTTCCGATTTTGTTTCCAATGACCTCAAATGTTTTTCTAATCCAAGCACGTAGTGGGAGTCCAAATACCTTGATCCATTTTAGTTGTTCATGTTAGCCTTCTGATCACAGTCATTGAGCCATTGTCCGATCCATTCTTCAGCCCATTCCTTGTCAGCACTGAGTAAGGTCCCCAGTTCTTTGGCATCCATGTCCCTGATCAGAATTTTATCAGTGTCCATGCTGCATACTTTAAGTTTCCTGTTACCCCCTTGTTTCAGAGAATCCTGGAAGCTCTCACAGCCCTCCCCATCCTTCAGTTTAGCCATTTTGGCATGTCTCAACCACTCAACATCCTCTTTTGCCATTTTCAGATCAAGCTCATACAGCTTCTTCACTGGAACCCATTGTTTATGCTCATGCCCTCTGCTAGTTCCGACAATTTCCTGTTTACTGTTCTCTGCTTTCCCCTCCTCATTACTCACAGCATTCTTGTAGCTCCATTATTTCCTCTCACCCAAATGTATACCCTTACTGGATTGCTTCATATGGGGCTTATCGTTCTGGGGTGGTGTCTGCACTTTCTGACATTTTGCGAATCTAGTCATATTAGCTCTAAGTTTGAACGTACCTACCCAGATATTGTTGAGCTGTTCCTCCAACACACATACATTTTTCACATTTGAAAACCTAACAAAGCCAATTTTTCCCCAATTCGATAGTTTCATTGGGATTGATACTTCAGACACATTGCCTTGCATCTTGAAGATGTAATACATTGCCTGTCTACTCCAATTCTGCAGAAAATTAGTAAAGAAATAAGATACAACCTTACCTTCCACCAATTCCTCTGCGCCATTCGGCTAAATGCGTGGACCTAGACGAGTGTGTACGTCAGTTCTTTTGTCCTCAACTCCTGCCACTGCACTACTAGTCCCTGTTCTTACGGTTCGCTTCAATGGATTTGGGATGGCTACTGCCTTACCCAGACGAATCTCCTTCCAAAGATCATTTGAGTTAGGGATTGGGACGGCTTTGGAAAAGGGTGCAACTATCTCTCCCATCACTCCTTACACTCCAGGGCTAGCTAAGGACCTACCTGAATGGGATGGGCTCCTATGGTTTGGCCGGTTACGACAAGAAACAATGGTGGGTGGGCGGAGATTTACAGATCCCTTCTCTCTCTCTAGAAATAAAAAATTCAAAAACTTACAATGTTGAGTGTAAGAGTGATTGAATCTTGAAGCTTATTGGAAGTATATTTGGAGGATCATTAGATATACACAGCCCGCCACCGAAATGACGTAGAATGATATGTCCCCACCTTCTTATAAACTCCCTTTGGCAAACCTCTTGTAGGGAAAATTAGGAAAGAGTATTGCCTCACGGACTTGACTGAAGAGAGCTTTGTACTTAGTGATCAGGGAAATAAATATCTACCTATGTGGCAACTCATTCAAATGAAACTAGAAATGGATACTGGGAAAATGCTGCAGAACAAAGACAACCTTATCAGTTCTTCTGCCAAGCAATGATGTCTCATCAATGCTCAACATACCATCGCCTTTGAGGCATTTCTAACGTTCTGTGAATAACAAATCATGTTTTCTGTTTGCAAAAACAACTCTATTTAGTAGGATAAACGCAATGCATACATATATACACACAAAACTTTGGCCACTAGCATAAAGAAATTTTATAACATTCCCAATGAGGCGATCGTAAAGAGAGAGCCCGAAGCCAATAATAATAGGGGTGAAAATAATCGCCAAGACATAGTAATTGCCAATAGAATCAAGAGAGTCCAATTTTAGTAGTAATTTCATAAAAAAATTAAAATTATCATGAAGGTATGGTAATAACTTATATTGTACACCTGGATACCCAAAAATGGGAATATGCATATCTTTTCATCATATCCTTGGTAGTCCGACCAAAAAGGAAAATTTCATTGTTTTCTTCCCTGAAACAAGAAATTGTGTTCTTGTTTATTTTTCATAGTTCCCAACTTTCTAACTCGGAAAATTCAGTTCCAAATCCACATGAGATGAATTGCACATGTTGGAGCTACGGCAAGTATCGACAAGGCATTGTTGGATGGCCAGAGACAGGAAACTTATGAGGAGGTAAGAGACTTACAACTTCCGAGTCTAGACAATTTAAGATTGTCTGATTCTAATTGTGTATTTCAAACATTTTTTTATATATTATGGAGGCAAAACCTAAAATCTGTTACAAAACATTCCACATTCAGGGCGGATCAAAGAGAAAAAGGGAAGGGGAGGATATATCTCCCCTATCTTCATGATAAGGAAGCCGAGGATCCGCATAAGACATATCAGAGGAGTCAAGGCCAGTAAAAGCCAAACCAGGGACAGGGACAGTACCGTGACCACAAAACCAGACAGGAGGTTCGAAGAATAAGCATGGAGTGTGGTCGGGATTGGAGAGCCCGGCTTTCGCCATAGCATCAGCTTTAGAGTTCAAACTGCATTGCAGAAAGTTGAAGTTCATAATATCACAACGCATTGCCAGCGTACGAATCCGATGAAGAAGCTCTTGATTGTGTAGGTCCGAAGATATCCCCTTGATTAAATTTAGAGCCTGTTGAAAGTCAAAAACACCCGACAATGATGCATGTTCGATCTCTCAACGAGACTAAGACCATGAAAGATGCCCCAAAGCTCGGCTGTTAGCACAGAACAATGCCCCAAACGAATAGAGAAGTCGTCTACCCATGCATCGTGCTTCTCACGCAAGACCCCACCACATGCTGCGATAGAATGTCCCGACATACCGTGCCATCAACTGAGATGCAACAATCAGGAATTGCTGGAGGTTCGAGGCTGGATGGTCGGGCTCCTTGAGAGGATGTCACCGTACTATGGGTAACAGGGCGAGAGGAGACCAAGAGAAGGAGACACCGCGATTATGAGAAGTGAGCCAGGATGGCAAAGGCGAGTCCATCTCATTTGATTGGTATTTGTTGAAAATCTCCTCATTTCTTTTACACCAGATTTGCCACCACGCGGTTGCAAAAAGTGCCTGCCACCAAGAAGAAGAATTAGAGGGACTAATATTAGAAAATATCCAGTCCATGGGACAGAGAGATTGGAAAAAGGCATCATCTAAACGAGAGTGAAGCTTTTCCCTGATCTGTCTACTCCGATAGCAATCACGAAGAACATGGATGATAGATCCAGTTTGAGAGCAAAGGTGACATCCTGGAGATATGGAGAGGCTCCTTCAAAAGCGCTCCTCACTAATCCATAAGGCACCACGAAGCGTTCGCCAGAGGAACAACTTGATGTGCTCTTGAACAGGAATCTTCCAAATGTAGAGCCAGGGATAATCAGCTTGTTGCCGCAAGGGATGACAAAGCCACTCCATGGCCGTAGAACAACTAAAAAGACCATTAGGAGAGAATGCTCATGATCGAACATCAGCACCAGCATCCTCCATAGGTGGGGGAACGGCCAAGATCTGGGCTACCACATCAGAAGGCAGGCAGAGTGCAAGTCGCACGCTATCCCATATCCCTGCAGCTAGACATAAATCATTTACCTTAAGAGTAAGGTCAGTAGAGGGGACAGGTAGCATAGACATTGTTAAAAAAATATCATAAAAAAGAAACCATAAATTCACCCAAAAGTATGCAGAGGCACCATCCCGGATCACCCATCTCAAGCTCTGATGGGCAACCTCCATTTACTGAGACACTTGTTTCCATAGGTGGGATCCAGAGGTGGATGGACGTGCAGGGAGCAAAGTAGCCAAGACCAGATTGTACTTGGCAATAAAAATGTCCTTCCACAATTTTCTTGGCCCAACCAAGAGATCCCAAGCAAGCTTAATCATAAAAACCTTATTCACATCACGGAAGCTGTTTAATCCAAGCCCTCCTTTCTCTTTCCTTTGGCAAATAGTGGACCAGGGTACAAGAGAGGAGGACCTTTGAGTGGCACTACCGTTACACAAGAAAGACTGTACCACTCTGTCCATGTCATCACAGAGCATGGGGGAAACTGAGAGGATTGCATGTGATATAGTGGGATGGTGCATAATACAGACTTGCATAGAACCAGTCTGCCTGCCATAGAGATTTTCCTTGAACTTCAGTGAGCGACCTTCTTGCACATCTTAATCAGACTGGAATCATGGGACTTCAGAGATACACACCCATGGATAATCGGGACGTCGAGATATAGCCCCAGATTGTCTACTCTCCTGATTCCTAAAACCAGCTCAACTTCCTCACAGACAGCATGGGAGATGTTTGGAGAAGTTCAAAAGACAGACTTGTTGACATTCACTATTTGCTCGGAGCAAAGAGAAAAAATCTGGAGGATCTCTTTAATAACTTCTGCCTTTTTCCCAGATGCCTCTGCAAATAGGATTGAGTCATCAGCGAATATTAAATGTGATAATTTGAGCTTACTCTTACCAAAAGTTAGAGGCAGATAGACCCCCAACTCTATAGCCCTGTATACCAGATGCGATAAACGCTCCATACACAAAATAAAAGGATAAGGAGAAATGGGGTCTCCCTGACGAACACCCCGCGAGGGGGCAAATTCAGGACCACGTAGACCATTCAAATGACTTGGGTGGAGCTAGAAGAAAGTGCGGACATAAACACCCCAACTAGATGTAAAGGCATGCCCACATCCAGTAAGGTGTCCTCAATAAAACTCCATTCAGATCTTTTTTTACAGCCATAAAACCTTTCCTACCCTTGCAAACCTGCATAGAGTTGATGGCCTCTTGCGCCGCAATGATATTCTCAATGATGCTACGGCCCTGGATAAAACTAGACTGAGCATGCGATATGACAGCAGGCATGATAGTTCTCAAACTATTAGCAAGAACCTTCAAAGCCACCTTGACATTTATATTAATGAGACTAATTGGACGTTAATGGTCAAAATGCTCCGGCTTCTTAATCTTAGAAAGAAGAGAGATCATGCCTTTGTTTGCATCAGGTGGAAAGACACCATTGTCGAAAATCTGGTGGACAAAGGCAAGTAAAGAGGGAGCGACCAAAGACCAATTATGTTGATAGAAGCTTTAGGAGAAACCATTCAGCTTCGTCGCTTTGTTTGGATCCATGTCGTAAAGAGCCTCCTTTATCTCACAATCATCTACCTATCTTGAAAGAAGGTAGATATGAGAATGCGATAAAGAAGGGAAGTAACCAACTAAAGGAAATTTGGGCAGCGGGGAAGAATCCCTTTGGGAAGAGCCAAAAATATTAGCGAAGTAAGAAGATACTTCCTGAACAAGGATCAACCGGTCGGAGCAACAAGCTCCATTATCAAGTTGTATCCTTTTAGTTGGAAGCTTGCAATTTTTCACACTATGCAGAGCACGAAAAAATTTCGTGTTACGATCCCCATAATTCACCCAGTTACAGCGAGAGGATTGTCGGTTGAGCAGCTCTTCTCTTGTGAGAATGTTCTCAAGCTCAAGACGCAAGCTTTGCTCCAAATGTCTCAAGAATGGAGGGGGTCTCAAAGCATAACTCTTCTGTAGACCAGCTAGCCGGTTGAGAAATCTCCTCTTTAATTTATGAATATCCCCAAACACATTAAATTTCCAATCAGATATGTGATTTCACAGAGAAACGAGGGTTGCGACGAGGGGGAGATCAGTCCGCCAGTGGGAAGATAACCAGTCAGACCAGTTCTTGTGAGCTTCCCACGCTTTTCAGTACTTGAAGGGGGTGGTAGTCGTGGCAACGGAACTTGCAAAACAATAGAGACACATAACGGTGAGTGATCAGAAGAGACTCCAAGTAAATGTTTAATACCACTAAGAGGAAAAACTGAAGCAAAATCCTCATTGATTATTGCCCAGTCAATACGCTCATGGCATAAACCTCTCGTCCAGGTGTATCTAGAGCATGTAAATCCCAAGGGTGTCAAACTATGATCAGTAACCCAAGCATTGAACCGGGGGCACTCCATAGCAGGTCTACTACCAATTTTGTCCTCTCACTGCAGGAAAGCATTAAAGTCCCCTACCACCAGCCAGGGAAGAGTGATGGTTCCTACAATAATAGGTAGTTGATGCCACAGGGATCTACGTATATGTGGATCAGGCGATCCGTAGACCACAGTTAGGTTAAAAGAGCATAAAAGATCAGAGGCAGGATGTAAATATAGGAGCTGCCATTCGTAGCTTATAACCTCTACCCGGAGGTTATCATTCCATAATACTTATATTCCAACGGAGAAACCCTCAGCTTCCACCTGGAAAGAATTTGAGAAGCCACGACCAAATTTTTGCACAATAGAATCAGTACTAAGGCTGCTAGTGTATGGTTCCACCAGGGTGGGAAAGGATGGATCATGTAAACTAATTAAATCGACAAGTGTAGCCAGGGATGTACAATTCTTGATACCCTGAGTGTTCTAGGCAATAAGATTTATAGCCATTAAAAACAACAGTAAGTATAAGGCCAAAAAAGAGAAGAGAAGGATAAACTACGAGTCGTTTGAAACCAAAACTTCTGAGGACAGAGCTCCCGTCTCAGAAGGTAGAATGCCTCCATCTGGCAGAATTGGGGGAAGGGGTAACACGGCCTGTCCACTATGGTCCGAGGGGACCGAAGGCACTTTAGCCCCCTGGTGCAAGTGTAGGAAATCCTTTTTTCCAACAAAGAAGCCTTTCGTGCCCGGTCGTAAAGACAAACGATCATAGTCAGAAGGTAAGGAATTGGTGAAGGAACCTTCACAAAAAGCCAAAGATGGGTGAGAGACATTAACGGATACATGTGAAGATCTAGATGAGGACCCCTGCTGAAAGTCATTTGGAGATTGGGACTCGACCCATCCGGCAAAATTGAGTCCGAAACTAGTAATGAAAATTGGTGAAGAAGTGTAGCTTGAGGTGGAGGAGTAATCGTCTTTGCTCCCGACGGATTCTTGGGAATCAGAGTTTTACATTTACCCTTGGTACCGAAAAATGCCACTTTGCTTTGAGTGTGGGCCCTTCTCGAAGCATCGATTTAGATATGGGGGCGAGTTCCATTTAGTGCAGAACTGGGCTGTGTAGAATTGGCAGATGGGCCCTCAGTTTCCTGGAGATCACCCAAAATGTTGTACCTGAAAGAAAGATTAACGGGGTTAGACTGATGAGTTTTCTGAAGAGCAGGTTTCCTAGTCCGCTTCGGGGCCACCATCCAAGGCCCAGCTTGGGAAATTTTTTTAACACATGGTGAAGCTAAGTAGGTAGGAACTGGGTTGATTGTTGAAGAAGCTCCAGAATCATCCCCACCGAGGCAAGGGTCAGACAGAGTAGGTGGGTCAGATGATTGGCATAAATGACCATTGAGTGGAGGATGGAGATCAGGGATTGCTTGCTTTGGGGATCCTGTGCCAAATTTTCAGCAACACTAGTGCCAGACTGGTCAGGACTAGAAACAGGCAGGATCGAAGTCCCCACAGCCAGCTCAGGTGCAGTGGCCGGTGGAGTGTCGGACATACATTCTTGAAACCTACAATTCTCCTAAGTATGGCCATAACAAGCACACTTGTAGCAGATCACATGTAATCCCTCATGTTGGATAAGGAAGGTGAGGTTGTCGACAGTGACGGTCAAGGTAAGAGGTTGGCGCAGATCAATTCGAACAGCAAGTTGTGCAAACAGACCTCTCTCTTCTGAGATGGTGTGTTCATCGGCCTTCAGGAAGACACCCAAAGGCCTAGCGATTTCGCAAAGTAGATCGGTATGGAAGTATTGAGTAGGTAACCCAGGAATTCGTATCCAAGTAGCAACATCCTCTATGTGATCATCCCTTGTATTGAAATACCGATGCTATGGAAAAACTCTTATATAATGGCCTCCAATGGTATGTGGACCTTCATATAGTGCTTTGCTATAGTCACTCTGGCTTGATAAAGGCAGTTGATAGAACCCATTGTCAATGTCAGTAAGCTCCAAATTCCCTTTGGGTTTCCAGTACAACTGTAGATTTTTTATAAGGGCCCGATATCCCATATAGCGGCCTAGTGGGCGTATAATGAGGATGTTGCCCATATTCTGTTCAAACTTAGCATGAACTTACTCGCTGAAAGTAACTGTAGGCATTTTACCATTAAAGGAGTGAGATACTTCCTCAGGTGTGATATTAATTTCCTTTCTCCCTAAAACTTGATCGGATGCTAGAAGAGATTTATAATTCAACGGTTTTGTCGAAGGATGCTAGACAGTAGAATCGGAATCAGTTGGAGGAAGAGCATTCATGACGACATCAGAATCAGGTGGAACAATTTTGTCAACAGCTGTAGTGGCAGAACTAGAGGCAGGGGGTGCAGTAGGGGGTGCCCCAACCGGTGATGCACCTTGTAGAGATGGAAAACCCTCCGAGGTCGTCATGTCGACATGCTCCATGAGGATGAACGGTGGTGAGAAGGAATCAGCTGCGGTGCTGAGGTGAAGAGCAGTAGATTTAGGGTAGAAAATGAGATTTCCAGTGAAAATCTCACAGAGTAGTCTGTGAGATTTCCGGTGAAAATCGCACAGAGTAGTCTGTGAGATTTTTGGTGAAAATCGCACAGAGTAGTCTGTGAGATTTCCGGTGAAAATCGCACAGAGTAGTCTGTGAGATTTCCGGTGAAAATCGCACAGAGTAGTCTGTAAGATTTTGTCGACCTTGAGGATTCTGTTTTGCTGGAGGCAAGTGATAGCCAACAGTAATTTGTGGATGGCTTCTATCCTGAGCTTGAAGAGAAGCCACCACCCAGAAAGAAGAAGCTCGAGATGATGAAGATATCCAAAGAGTCTCTTGATCCAGGATAGAGGAGCTTACAGGAAGTCCATCTAGGGACTATAAACTTAGAACTCTTTGGAGGCACCCCAAGACAGTATCCCTTTTCTTTCATGTCATGTATTTTCATGTCATTTAAGTTTGTATGTTGTTATCTATTGAAGTCTAACTCCCTTTTGCTTGAAGTCATGAACACAAGAAACCAAGTTGAGCTTAAGTGTGGGTTGGAAAGAAAGCACCCCTAAGACAAAAAGAAGCAAGGATTCAAGCAAAATCCGAGATCAACCAATGATAAGCAACTACCCCTCATTCAAGGTGACATTGTGCCTTGCCTTAGCTTTTATGTTCATTATATACTTTTATTCACGTGAGGGCAAGTAAAGTTTTAAGTGTGGAGGGGTAGTTTGCTAGGTCATTCATGTTATGCATATCTTGGTAGTCTTATTGCAAGTTCATCATGCTTCTTATCCCCATTTGTTCATGAACTCGCCTACATTCTATCCTATTCTGTTTGATCCCCTATGGCCTAAATTCGAAAAATTGTGAGCTTGATTCTTGCCTATTCTGTTCATATGCACCTCTTATGGCTTGTCGCTATGTAACTCTTGTTTAATTATGGCTTGATAAGCCACTGTTGCCTATTTGGTGTATGGAAAGTTGAGCTCTTGGTGGTTAGTATGTTGGAGTGCATGGATGGATTGATGGTCCGAGGCTAGGTTTTCTATTACTTTTTATGAGTGAAGGGAGAGATGCAACCTTTACCCTGGTTTTAATGTTGAGATTTTAGTGATCTTGCCCTTGACCCTCAATCAAAAAAGACCAGCTGAGCTCCTAAATGAAAGAAGAGTTGAAAAGAGCATCAAAATGTCAATGAGGTGCAGAGATGTATGATTCAAACAAAGAAAGAAAGAAAAGAAGGCCACAAACTGAAAAATCTGAATATGAAGATCCTCCTAAAGTAAAGATGATCAAGCACCGTATTACTCATTCAAAGATGGACTTGGAGCAAATCTAGTACCCAAAAGCTACAATAACTTATACAAAAGAAGAAGCTGAATGATCAAGGCTCTAGAACAATAAAGACGCAATCTTTTTGAGCCAAAAAAGAAGAAGGGGTTGTGTACAGTTAAACACTACTATCTTACATTCAAACTAGGATCTAGAGGTATGCCCACACACATGTATGCCAAAGATGAGAGACCATTATGATCTTTCCAACTCCATCACCGAGAGGAGCCTTCACCCAAACACCAACCCTTAAGAGAAAGAGTGAGATGGAGTTGAGGCTTAGACTGAGATTGTCATGAAGTCCATGCACTAGGGACTGTGGTTAGAAAGGTGAAGAGCTCACCTCATTACTAGAGAAAGCAACAAGTGAGCAAAGAGGCCATATCATGATAGCTACTAGCTAAACATGAAACAAAAAGGGGGTGTGATGACACTTCTCCACCCTATAAACCAAATTCTATGAGCTTCTATCCTCCTTCTTGCCTCTTAGCCCACACTTGCTCGATTGCTTGTTTCTAGACACATCTATATCCTATACTTCATACATTATGCATTCATGATCATTTGGTTTATGAAGTATATGTGCATCATTTTCATTCATCTCTAGCTAGATTCTTGTTTTATGCTTGAGGACAAGTATCGTTCTAAGTGTGGAGGTTTTTTTTTAATTAAGGACTTTTATTAATAGCAAAGGTGATTATACAAATTAGCCCCAAAAGTGAGTTTAGTCATGAAACGTACAATCACAACTGTAACAGGGGCTCAGTGCTTCTTCCCACAATTGCTCTTACTTTGCCGTGGGCTAGGTTTCTTTCGTTTCTTGGGGTTGGTAGAGGCTGCTTTCTGGGAGACCATAGGAGGGGCATCAGAAAGGTCAAAGTAGTCTGGGAGCACCTCATGCTCATAAAGCTTATCGGATTCTATATCTGAGTTAACTGAGGGCTCAGGTGCCGTCTGCCATGACTTAGATGGCGGGGCCTCCATTGTGTAGGAGGAAATTGGGATCATGTCTTCATCCTCTGACTTTGACAAATACAGTTCATTGGCCTGAGGTGAGACGGTTGTTTTGTGCTGCGGAGAGAATGGTATGGCCAGCACGTCTAGCTTCATGGACTTGTGTAGGAGAGCTTACTTCTGAATGTCTACAAATTTCTGCGCATGCTGCTGTGAGATTTGGGTATCTGCTGGAGTTGGTTCCCCTATAGGATGTCTGGAGGAAAATTCAGATTCTTCCCCGGACCCTGCCTCAACTCTTTCCGCCCAGCTCCAACTCTTGTACGATGGCTTTTCCTAGATCAACAAAACCTCTACTGAAACCATCTCCGCCATAGGCGTGTCAGCCTGAAGTGTGGAGGGGTTTGATGAGCCAAAATGATATGATATTTTTAAGCTCATTTAGCTAGAGATTCATTATTGATTTTGATTCGTATGCCCTATTTTTGTTTGATTTATCTCTACTTCGTCCCATACAAGCACATTACAGCATATTCATGTGTTTTATGGATTTTCAATCCATTTTGCACACAAAATACTCCAACATAGGCAAAGACAAAGTGGAAGTGATTGCTATGCCTTTGCAACTATCATATCTCTCCAATCAGGGCTTGGACAAAGCTGTAATTTCACCAGGAGCTCGGTCAAAGAGTCATCTACAAGTTTTATGTTTACAACAAGGCTGAAAATGGATGCATGATGGAGTTTTATGCTTAATTCACAGAATATGCCCAGTCTTCGTGCAGTTACTGTCATGCCCCTTGCACGAACCATATCTCTTAAATGACTTGAGGGACTGTCCTGTAATTTCACCAGCATCTAGATCTAAGGCTTGTCTACAACTTTGATTCAAGGATTGAGTGCATTTGGCGCCAAAAAGATGGTCAAAAGCTCTACCTACCGCACTGTACATAAATCTGGAGAAAAGACAATCCTGCCCTTACTAATTGAAGAAGGCTAGCACAAATCCGAGGGGACCTTGTGTTAATTGACCAATAACTCGTTCCTACTTGTAACAGAGCCCCTCATTCTTCCAGATTTAACTTTGGGAGGCCGAAAGTCAGGAGGAGGAGGAGAAATTGGAGGAGGAGACTCATGCCGAAGGAGAAGCTCGGAGTGCAAGCTCTTGGGCGACTTCAATGGAGTTTTTCTTCCCTTCTTTTACATTTACAGTAGCTATTGTCTTAGTCATGAGCTAAATAGCTCGACCTAGGGCTTGAGATTTGTGGATTCATGATGCTTTGAACCTTGTTTTCTTCGGATTGATGTTCTAGTTTACTTTCTCTTAATGTATGCCTATGTTTTACAATGATCTTTGCATTTCTTCCGGTTAGCTTAAAGATTCAATCTTGTTGTGGCTGTTTGCTATTTCGAGTTCACTCATGTCTTGGCACATAATGGGAGGAAAAGACAGCTCATGGTGTGACAGAGTGAGCCGAGTTCGACTACCTCCGTTCTTTGTGCGAGAGTGAGTGAGTCTCGGGTAGTTAGCCCTTGGTTCGTCTTGAACCTCTTCCTTGGGGCTTAACGGACATGAGAAGAGGAGACTTGCATTACATACACATTGTGGCATTAGGGGCAGCACACCCCTAGTTACCAATGCCATGTTAAGTACGAATTTGTACTACGTCGCTATCCTTTAGGAGAGAGGATTGACAACCCTTCTCTTCTGGTTAGTAGTCAGGCTTGACAACATCACGTGACCCTAGTGAAACCTCCTTACTTGACTTATTGGTTAGAGAAAGTGAATGAAGCATTAACTTCGTCGTTAGCAATTTAGGGCTAGTGATGAAGCATGAGACCAAGCCTTGGATAACTTCACCGCATTTGTGAATCCCTTACTGATCTGATCTTCGAGACTAGTGGAGTGACAACGCTAGGCTTGATTATCATTAGTTTATGTTCATCTTAGTTTAGAGTAGTTAAAACAAACCCCCCTTGTTTTCTTTCGATTTACATTTAGTTGAGTTGTAGATTGAGCATGTTTAGGACTACTCCTTGTGGGAGATGACCCTTACTTCCTGTAGGCTGGGTTTGGTATCCAGGACAATATAAACCTGGTTTTGGGAAACTGTAGGATAACTAAGGGAGTCCTTCAGTAATCCTCAGAAATCCTGTTCGGTAACAACTGCGTTTCAAGAGGGATAACTTTAACTGTCTGTTTGATATCACAGGAATTACATAAAGGTTTAGGACAGAATTTGTAATTTTTACCATTTTTCCCTTACTTTATTACCAGTTTATAAAAACGTGAGTAACATGCAGAACACGCGTAAGTACAAAACGAACTAAAAAAACAAGAAAAGATGAAAGGTCTTAACACATTCATTCACATTGCTTTATCATAATCGTAGCATATAGAATGAATCC
>JAOYMZ010043790.1:0-14871 GCA_025802335.1 Pinguicula primuliflora | reverse complement strand
CGGCTCGGCTCGTTAAGCTCGCGAGCCGAGCTAAAGCTCGCGAGCCGGGCTCGAGCTCGGCTCGTTTACAGCCCTAACCATTATCATCCAATATCACTTATTGGTTGTGGCTACAAGATCCTCTCAAAGATACTATCCACAAGACTTAGGCAGGTTATTGAAGGATTAATTTTGAGAAATCAAACAGGTTTTGTGAAGGGAAGGCAGATCGTGGATGGGGTACTAGTTGCAAATGAGATTGTGCATACGTATAGAAGAAAAAAGAAATCCCTCCTATTGTTCAAAATAGATTTCTCAAAAGTGTTTGATTCTGCCAATTGGCACTTTTTGGATAGAATGCGCACTTTGCTGGGATTTAGTGGGAAATGGAGAGTCTGGATCAATGAATGTGTTACCACAACTCAAGTTGCAGTTCATGTTAATGGAGCAAGTACTGGAGAATTCGGTTTGGAACTAGGTTTAAGGCAAGATCCCCTTTGCTATTTACAATCGTCGCTGAATGGTTAAGTATGCTATTGAGGAAGGCTGAGGAATTAAACTTACTGAGGAGTGCTGATATGGGAAATTTCCTAATCTCACATTTACAGTACGCAGATGATATATTATTGATCGCAAAGGGGACTGAGGAAAATGTATTTGCATTAAAAGGAATATTGATGGTGTTTGAGTTAATGTCAGGGCTTTCTTTAAACATCATTAAAAGTCAGTTATATGAACTAAACATCCCTGTAGAACGGTTACACCATTATGCAGAGAAGCTCAGATGCCAGAAAGAAGAGCTGCCTTTCACTTACCTTGGACTATCGGTTGCAGACAGGGCAGGGAGGACTAGGATGTGGGATAAGCTCTTCAACCAGATAACACAAAGACTCAACAAATGGGAGCACAATCATCTGAACTTTGCAGAGTGACTAACTCTTGTTAAAACTACACTCACTTCATTTACCATATACTAGCTTTTTGCACCGGTGCAGGTCATAAAAAATCTCACGAAGATCATCACATGTTTTTTGTGGCAGAAGAACGCAAATCAACAGTGTCCAATTCACTGGATTAAATGGGAACATCTCTGTCTGAAAATTCAAGAAGGGAGAATAGGATTGAGAGATTTGAGAACCCTCAACATAGCGCTACTGTCAAAATGGATATGGAGATTCAAACTGAACCAGATAGCCTATAGAGGGATGTTATAAAGGTAAAATACTTTCATATGGCTGATATAGGACTCCTTTCTTTGACAGATAATACTTCCAATATGTGGCGGGACATTTGGGAGATAGCAGCTGCGGATGGATGGCTTAACAGCCATGCCAAACTCATGGTGAACATTGGTGATAAGGCATTCTTCTGGAGAACAAGCTATAATGAAGAAGGACCCTATGCAGTGCAGTACAGTGACTTCTACAAGCTAAGCACCCGAAAAAACATCACAGTTCAGGAGATAGCACATACGGGGAGTAATCTCACTACTTTTACAGAACTTTTATCATTTAGGAGGGTGCTCGGGTCTTGGGAACAAGACCGCCTGATTAATCTCTTTGAACAGGTTACAACACATTCGCTACAAGGTGGAGTTACAGATCGTTGGAAATAGATGGAAGAAAACACAGGGCAGTTCACTGTGTCATCTGCCTACACTATCATCAGGCAAGGCCAAGGGGATGAACGTGACGCGAGCAGGAGTGACCTTTCTCAAGCCTGGATCAAAATAACCCCACGGAGGGTCAAGTTTTTACATGGCGGGTAATGCAAAACAGGATCGCTACAATGAGAAACTTGAAGACAAGAGGTGTCACTGCCATTGATCCAGCTACTAGATGTGTTTAGTGCGGCTTAGTTGAAGAATCTGCTCAACGTATGTTCTGCACGTGCACTCATGTTGCAGAAATCTGGTCGGATATATGTAGCCAGATTGGGATATTGTACATATCATAAGATACAATCCAGCAGCATTATCTCTGATTTGTACATCAGTTCAAAGGCAAAATATGGAAAGAAGTGGGGAAAGCGATTTGGCATGCAACAATCTAATATGTTTGGAAAGAAAGAAACATTGTCCGTTTCAATGGCGAAGGAATATCAGATGTTGTCGAAATTACCAAAAATCAAGTTTGGTATTGGATTGGAGCTCGTAAAATACAGCAATCTGTCTACACAATCAATGACTGGAGACATGATCCTGCTGCCATTTCTGCAAGATGATGGAATGCTATTCTTCAAGCACATATCTGTTAGACGTGTTCTTGGCTACTGTTGCATGCAGATTTTACTAATGTTGTTATAAACTATTCTTGGAGTAGCTTTGCTGTATATGCTTTTGTAACACTTTTGTACAACTTAACGTTCTTTTTTAGCGGAAACAATTACCTACCAAAACACACACACACAACATTAGTAAAAAAAGGTTTATATCCACTAAGGAACCTAGATTTGATACAAAAGAATATAACATTGTATGAAAGAATAAAAGAATGATAATATAGAGATAGAAAAAAAAGATTCTGGTTGAAGATTGGTAAATATACAAGTCTAACAGACACTCTTGTCGTAATCTTCTCTTTGCCACTACCAAAAATAACTGCCTCTTTCTAGCAGGTTAAATAAATGGGCAATATGCGAAAGTAAAGCTAAGTTAGGTTATATCAGCAGTGAGATCAGAATTCAGCAAAAGGGCTTAGAGGATTTTCAGGACTCCTCAGGTGGTGAGAATAACTGCCATCTCATCTATGCTTTCCCCCATCATATTAGTCAATGAATGAAATGAGCTAACTGAATCACCATTACTGTTATGTCATCAAGAGATCCTCTTGAGTTGGACAAATCAACAAGTTTCTTGCAGGCAGAGAAAGCCTCTGGCTTGTCCACACCGATACAGAAAGATCGAACAAGATCGACCGCCTCTTGGTTGCTAACCTGAAAGTGGCATACAAAACGATTCAGTATCCAACACACTGATCAGCAGCTCATGTCAGTTTACAGAAGACAACAGATGAAAGATCCACTTACATTGTCCCACAAGCCATCAGAAGCCAGGATTAAGAACTCGCACTCTGTACTGATCCTGAATACTTTAGTTTCGGGTTCAGCTATAACAAATTGTTTAAGATGGCAATCACCTATTGCTCTTGATACAGCAAGAGTTCCATGTACTCTACAAACACCGTTGCGGGCACTATAATCAACGTAGCCACCCTGATAAAGAAATTTAAGCAACACTCGCATCAGATTATGTTCACATCCTAAACAGCAAACACACACACAAGAAAGAATTGTTTGTTACCAGATTCTGAATCCTATCTCTTTCATCCTCCCTTGAAGGTCTGTGATCAACTGTAAGAGCCTCAGCAACTCCTCCTCTACTCAAAACTGCTCGGCAATCACCAGCGTTGGAAACAACGGCATCACCTTTGTGCATAAACACACTGACACAACAGGTCCCACTTTGGCAATCTTCCTTCAGAAACTCGGAGTCTGTGGTAAGATATCCCTCCTTCACCGCATCTTCAATCTTTCCGCCGTTGTTTGAAACTTCATTCATTATGTTCTTATCCAAATTCTTTGCAGCAAATTTTGCAGCTGTACTTCCTCCATGACCATCAAATACACCAAAAAATGCCTGAATTCACAATTGTCGGTGTCTTAGAACTTGCTCATTGTTCGAAACAGAACAACCAACAGAAAATCAGCAACTCTATTTTCAGTAGAAATATGTATTTTCAAGCATTTCCATCCATCAGAACATAAAATGGGAGGTGAGGAGTCTGAATCTGTTATCAGTTTGAATTTCACCTTTATTTCAAAATTTGAGATTGATCTTTCATTATTTCAAAATTCAACGCAGGCATGAGTAATATTATTGGATCAAATAACAGATCTGATAGCAACCGAATAACAATTAAAAATGAATCATCTGCTATGAAGTATATAACATAATAAAAAACATAATCCATGACAAACCTGCTTCGAATCCCCTTGAATATCCAACATGGCTGAATATCGGTCCTCCATAACCCCACCCCTTCTCCCTCTCTTACAGCAAACGGAATACCCCTCTCCATCCAATTCCATCTCGATCCCGTCAGTGTCTGACCTCGATTCCGCATCCTCGTACCGCAACCTCGTCACTGGAATAGTAATCCTTGCCGGCCTTTTCCTCTTCAACATCGCCTGATTTGAAGTCCCCGCTCCCTCCCCTTCTCCATTGAATATATTATTGATCGGAAATCCTGAAGGAGAAGACAGAGGCGACGGAGATGCGGCGGCGCCCTTGCAGAAAATTGGCGACAATTTCCTGGGCGACGATGCGAATATGGAATGGCTCGATACTGCTGCGATTGCACAATGCATCATCTCTCTCGTACGAAATCTTCTCCCTTGCTTTCAGATTTCAATGGGATCTTCTTCTTCTTCTCCCTTGCGCGTTGATGTTCTCTCACTTTTGTTGTTGTTCTGTTGAATTCGACCGGTCGGACTCGGCTTTCTATATATCGTGGTGTCTCTTTTGTTCACTTCCATTGGACGTGGATGTAGTCTTTCCGTGATCTGTCAACGGTCAAAGACGCTAGTTTCGGCTACTTTTGTGGCTCATTTTATTAATTGTTTATTCAAAAGGGATCTTCCGAATCATCATGCATGGTGTCACTCAAAGTTTGCTTTTTTGAACTTTTAGATTTTAAATTTTTGAAAAATTTGCTAAGGACCTACCAATAGAGAGTGTATGTTTTTGGTTTGCATCCACAAAATTGGGAGTCAACTTATTCATCGTTGAATGTGGGCATAAGCTCTCGGGCACATTTAAATCCAAATTTGGATTCGAACTTGGAGAACAGGTATTTTAAGGTATTTTCGAATTCAGTCCAGCAAATAAATTAAAAAACCAAGGACCTCTATAATTATTTATTATTAGAGTATTACTTGTGCCTGAAGCCACTGGTGCATAAAATTAACCGTGTGTGAAGTCATTATCATTAAAACGGTGTTGAAACCATATCAAATCACATCCAAATCGAACCTCACAACGCGCTGATTATTATGATGGAGTCCATTTCGACGAACAATAAACAATTCGCTGTATATATCTAATTTAAAGAATATAGGAAAAAGAAAAGGAAATATAATAAAATAATAATAAAAAAAAATGAAAAATGAAAAAAGGAAAATTGAATGGCATCGGTTCCTGTGTGAAGTTTTTGGAAAGAGGACCTTATGTGGATAATTATTCATTTTCTTTTTTTTTCTCAACCAATCAACTTTCTTTTTTGAGAAGATGTCGTTTTGTTTATGTTTTGAGAGACGAACTTGAGTTGGCATCCCCTGATTATAATATAGATAATATCTCCTAATATTCAATATAAAAAATATATTAATATTAATTTAATATGAAAAAATTAAATATATACAACGTTATATTAACTATTATTTATATACTTACTTGACAAAAATATTAATTGAACTAGTAGCCCAAATTCCATATTACTTTCTCTTGCTATTATACCTATCAAAAAAAACTTTATCTTGCTAATTGCTTGTAATTTAATTTATAAACATTTTTTAGTGTGCAGAATTGAAATAGGAGAAGTTTAATTTATATAGGGGGGCCGTGCTACTGTGCGCGGGATTGGATGGTGGGAATGATCGTGTTGCCATCAGCATCGTGGTTCTTAATTTGCACGGTTGACGCGTGTAGTCATTAATTCTGCGTTTTGCAAAACATAAAATTAAACATGCTAATGAAAAGGTCCTCCAGGGTCATCCAATAAAATTGGAACGATATAGAAAAACACGCATAAATCGAGAAATGATTTACATTTTTTTCGGCCTGGTGTAAACTTGCTCCCTACAGGATTCAAATATTTACTTGGAGATTGCTACAAGACGGGCTAGCAACGGTGGACAAGCTACATACACGCAGAATCGTTCTACAAGATGCAGCTGGCAGATGTATATGGTGTGGAACAACTCAAGAATCGGCTAATCACCTATACTGCTCTTGCACCCATGCTAAGAAAATCTGGCAAGAGATAGTAAACTGGTTAAATTTCACAATCCAGCCACATGATCATGTGTCGTCTCACTACGTTGCTTTTGTTCAAAACTTCAAAGGTAAAGTCTGGAAACAGATCGGTATAGTAACCTGGCAGGCTACAGCATGGTATATGTGGAAGGACCGCAACTGCATTTGGTTCGATGTTGAAGGTGAACTGGATGTTGCCCAGTTACTAAAAATGCAAGTCTGGCACTGAATTCTCACGAGAAAGCGGTCTTCGAAGGAGGGGAAAAATAAAGCAGTGGATGAATGAAACTAAACCTAGGGCCGACTACAAAGTAACTTGCGGTTGTCCAATAGTTGAATGACACTTGGTGGTACAATTTATTCCACAGGTCTTGCAGTCGTTTTGTGAATGAGCTATCGTCGTTTACTTCCTTTGGTTGTATTATAGATATTATGAAATTGATCCCTAAGTTGGGTTTTGATTGCTCACCCTTAAAAAAAAATTAAAATCTTATGATTAAAGATTTAAAATACCAAACCCTTAACTAAAAGTTTTAATGATAATAGAAGAGCATGTTAAGATCATACTCAAACAATTACTGCAAGCAAGAGGACTGCTCAAAACTGAGACATCCCTGCATCAATGGATCACAAAAGCCACCAATATCTGAGCACATTCTACTGCTTTTGTTTCTATTATGTAATCAATAAAAACTATTACGGCAAGCAGACATAACGAATCTGGAGTACGGAGCGTTAAAAAAATAGGCATATTTTTTTTGGATAAGTAAGGTAATTTTATTAAAACGTACATATTTACATCACCCTTGAACTATATACGCTACAAACAACTCATCCAGTCCCCAAACCCAATGTGTGCGCCCAATTGACCATGAATCCTCAAACTCAGCCAAAGTCGCAACTGGGTCTCTTCTAATGCTTTCTCGTAGTTAGCTGATTCTTGTTTGAAAATTGTCATGTTTCGCAGGCGCCAGATTGACCAGAACATGAACGGCCAAATTATTGGCCATATCTTTTGAAATTTTGTTGAGCACTGTAGGGTGTCCTGCTAGGATATGAACATAGGCAAGTAGGCATATTGATAGGCAAATACTGTACATGCTAGGATATGAACATAGGAATGCAGAACAGAAACTATTCCCTTCAAATACCTAGGGATTGCAGTGGGAGCAAATCCTAGAAAATTGGATACTTGGAAACCAGTTCTAGACATGGTTGAAAAGAGGCTGACTGGATGGGAGGTGAAATACATATTTTTTGGAGGACGGTTGGTTCTGCTCAAGTCCGTTTTGACTAGTATACACTTATTCTACTTTTCACTCTATAAAGCTCCAAGCCCGATCCTGCTGAAGCTTAAAAGACTCCTCAGAAACTTCTTATGGGGTGGGAAAGTAGAAGTACAACGAAAGATAAGTTGGATAAGTTGGAAGGATATTTGCTATCCAATTAAGAAAGGTGGCTTGGGGGTGAAATGCTTAAAAACCTTTAATTTAGCTCTATTGGCTAAATGGGGATTTAGAATGTTGAAGTTGGAAGACTCTTTCTTATGGATAAAGGTACTAGACAGTTTATATGGAGATGAAAGGGTCCCTAGACACATGCTCTCATCGAGTGGAGCTACTGGAAATAAACCATCTATCTGGTGGTCTGATCTTAGAAAGCACATCATCCCTGATGGCTGGATAAATGAACATTTTAAATGGTCAGTGGGAGATGGAGCAACAACCCAATTTTGGACGGATAAGTGGCTTGGGGATAGGTGTTTTGCGGAAAGGTTTCCTGCGTTATACTTACTGGCTGCAGACAAGAACATAACACTAGCTGAAAAGGGACAATACAATGATCAATGGCTTTGGAACTGGACATGGATAGGCCCTTGCTCTGAAGCGAAAATACAACAATTCTCTATCATATTGGTGGAATTATCACAAGTTCCGGGGCCAACAACAGAAACAGACCAGTGGGTGTAGACAGACACAAAGGAGCAGATCTATTCTACGAAGGAAGCATACAATAAAATCATGCAAATGCAATGGTTGGAGAACATAAACCAACACAGAACTGAGCGTGCTTGGAACAGAATTATACCTTCGAAGATTTCCTTCTTCATTTGGAGACTCCTGCATCGTCGGCTTCCCGATCGCCAAAATCTCCAGAGACGAGGCCAGGTTCTTCCCACAGTGGTTTGCCCATTCTGCGGACATGAAAATGAAACAGAAACTCATTTATTTGGGAGCTGTGGGATTGGAAAACAGTATAGGCTGAAATTGCTTACCTGGGTGCAGATTAGTCCGTCTCCTGACGGGCCACCCACGATTGACGAAGCAGACCCCCTACAATCACACATGCAATTGATGAGGCCGTCGTGGACGCCACAATCCTGGAAAGTATTTTGGGAAATCGCCCAATGGCACTTCTGGAAAGCATGAAATGAAATCGTCTTTCGACAGGGAGTATGGAACGAGGATGAAACAATTGAGAAGGTGAAACTATACCTATGGCAAATACTCCGGCAACATTGCCTACTTGAGACTTCATACTCCTTTACGAATTGGAGCCGGGAGTCGCGGCTATGCTTATGGACGAGGACTTCACGGGCGGTACAGTAAGAAACTACAGCGAACGGAGAGAAGATCTGAGATGAAAGAGGAACACGAGATATGAGTTGTGATGGATAAATGTAGCAACTTTGGATGCAGTGAGTTTTGGGCATTAACATGTACATAGGCCCAATGTTGTAAATTCATACCATAAATAAAATACACCCTTACCTACCAAAAAAATGAGTATTTATAGAGAAAATATTCACACGTGTATAAATCTTAATATGACTCATGAAACTTTCTCATTAGTAAACACACGTGTGTTTATAACTCATAAGTCACTCTCTCATGAGTTTTAATAATGGTAGCTTACACATACACGTGTAAGTTAGAGAATGACTGTCACATGAGTCATAAAGTAAAACACGTGTGTAATTTGAATATGACTCTCTCCATGAGTCATTACACACATGTGTCAATGTTTGAGATGACTCTCTCATGAATATCTATACATAAATACACACATGAGTTATGTACTGTACTAGCAATAGATGATCGGACTGAGATGCGATTTGGGCGGGTTCAGCTCTAACAGAGATTGATAGCCCAATCTCTGAGATAATCAAGGTTGATACAGGAGTGGAATCATTCAACGTGCGAGTGAAGGAGGAGCAAATTGATGGATACAAAATGAATTGGAGTTGCAGGAAATCACCAGGGGGAGAAAAGATATTGTATACTGACTGGCCGAAATTGGGATCTACCCAAACTCTGGAGTGAGATATGGAAATTGATTCCGGAAAAAGCAAGGAGAGGGATAAGAGTTCTCAGGCAGAACACAAGGATACCACTGTGAATTCGTCGTCGAAAGAGGATTCTGGTTTTCCTCTAACTGGAACGTCAACCACTCCCCAAGAAGCTTTGAATGCTGAATTAATAGAGGAATTAATAGTAACGACTGAGTCATCGAATGCCGAAGATTGAAAGCAGGGGAGCTTGAATATCATCAATCTGGCATTGATGAGCAGATGGAACTTCTGCAAGAAATGGGATGGTCAAAGAAGCCAATGATTCTGGGGAACAATTAAACACGGAGGATGAATTACGAGGTCCGAAATTGGTACAAGAGGATATATGCAATGAGGCCACTGAAATTGGGCTTCCACCAGACACAGATCAAGGCCCAGCCACCATTGAATTCAGCTCAAAGGAAAAAAAAAGTACCACCAGATCGGGCTGTGGGACGGGCAAGCAGAAACGTAAAGAACAAAACTAACGTGGGTCGTCCAGAACGCAGGGGTTTCAGTAAACCCACCCCCTTCAGAACTGTTGATTGCAACGAAAGCACGTTCGTGAATTACACACGTAAGTTGAAGGCACAGGAATGTCGAGGACGACGAATAGAAAAGATGTGCGAGAACAGGCGGAAAGCTCAAACATCAAAAGTGCAAATGGCCGAAACTCCATGCTCGGGCCACTGTGAAGCTACGGCCGGTCAACTAGAGGAAGCGCAGGAAACTATACTCATGGCGCAAGCACTTGGAGAGGATCACCCGGATATGCTGGTTCAAATGGAACTCCGGGATCAAAAAAATTGCAATATATATGATTAGAGACTATTTAAATTGTTAGACGTGCGCGAATCCCCGAAAATGCGATATTGTACATAATTTTCCGATAAATAAAACTCTTACCTATCCAAAAAGAATACACATAAGTGTATTTATGTTGGGTGAAGGAGAATTATAAAGCAATTCTATTATGATTTGGTTTCATCAAAATCAAAATTCTCTCCTCAGATTTAATCGAGTCGCGAGAATTAATTACATCTCACAATTAATTTTCTATGTCTCATCTCGTCAAACAGAACAACCCAGTAGGATCCGTATTTAGATCGATAATAAATTAAATTACATTAATTTATTAATCATAAGCGATATTTAGCAATACATTATGATCCGATTGAATATAGACAACTCGTGATCCTTTTGGCTTTTAGTATTAATTCTTTCGTCACTTAATATTCATCAATTAATGTCAAGCGTAGGAATGTGTCATTCTTGACCATTAATTATTTTCTTGATCTTTCAGTACATAATTGTTAATATGATTATCTCATAATCATATTGCATGCATAATAATTATTATTGCATCAAGGGGCCTAGGGATATTAACAATCTTATATTAAATATAGATGGACAAAAGTATCATATTGGTATTCCATAACTTAGAGCATGGGTCATACATATTAGGGAAACTTACCTTTATAACTCATAGATTAAAATGAGTGTTTGATAACTCTACATAATATGCAAACATCAACCCTAATTACAAATACCTCAGATAACTAAATTAATACTATTTGACTTGATTTGACTTTGCTGATGACATAACACAATCCATACAGCAAGTCAAAATGGGTCGAGTCCAGTACTACGTACCACGTAAATAGATATCGATGTGATTAAATAGATACCTCATATCAATGATCTGTGAAACATGATCATACATTAATCCATATACTAGTCTATATAGTCAACTAGTGTTCCTTTACTAATGAGTAAGACTAGTGTAGTGACTGATTTAAAGTTTATATACTAATGTGTGGAGTTCTACACTTTCACAAATAATCCACATAATATATACAACTCTAGGAACAAAATGATTTACATCATTCAATATACATGAAACCAATAAGCGCACCAGCAACCCGATTGACACTCTAGGTCAGAGCCCTAACAAAATGTAAAGTTTTTGTAGATTGTATTTTCCGATGAATAAAGATTTTAAGGAGTGTTTTAAGGCTTAAGTTTGGATTTGTGTAACTATTCATACACAAAAGTATGTAAATCACCCAGCCACCTTAAGATGAGGAATTGTAGTTCGCCTTTTAACCGGAAATGATTTTTCTCACGACCCAAGCCCGCGAATTTGACACGGCCTCGGGGTCCCACCAGTGGGCCATCACTTTGTTTTTTATTATGTTGTACATCAGTTCATATATTGTATTATAAATATTATATATTATATGATCTATAATAATTAATAATGGGGCAGGTTCCGGTGACATGATTTTATACATGCATGCCACTAAGATTGTCCGTTGACGGAATTAGGCACATCGTTAGAAAGCTTATACATTGTAGATGAAAAGTCCTATGTTTAGTTTCGGTTCCGGCGACGAAGTCGCCGGAATTTTCTAAAACCCTATTTTGGACTATTTAACCCAAAGGGATTTATAACCCTCCATTAAACGGTGATAACGTCGTCGGAATATCACCAAAACTCGAACATATTCAATTCAATGTATAAGCTTTCTAACGATGTGTCCGATTGCTTCAAGGGGCAACCCTAGTGGCCGGAATTAAAAATCATGTCTAAAATCCTATTTTTTTACTGTCACCGGATCTTGCACCATTAATAATACAATATATATTAGTGTTATTTTATTTAGCGGTATCTAGTCTGAGGATTATTATATTTAGTCTGAGGGTTATTGCATTTATCCCGAGATTTTATGCATTTATTGCGAGGATTTATGCATTTAGCCTTTAGGATTTATAGGATATTGTTTAATTTTTTACGGCAGTTTCGCCGCCGTAATATTAATTATAAAAATATAAATTTGTAAGTTTCATCCTTTTTTAAGTT
The DNA here is from genome assembly GCA_025802335.1 of Pinguicula primuliflora. NCBI lineage: Eukaryota > Viridiplantae > Streptophyta > Magnoliopsida > Lamiales > Lentibulariaceae > Pinguicula > Pinguicula primuliflora. The sequence continues at coordinate 2,664 of JAOYMZ010043790.1, read as the reverse complement.
TATAGGGGTTTACGGTTCATAACATTTAACCCTTAGAATTTATAGGATATGGTTTTAGATTTTTAAGACGGCGAAGCAACTGTAATATTAATTCTAAAAAATATAAAGTTGTAAAATTATATATTTTTATGGTTTATATGAATTTATCGTTCATAATATTTAGAATTTGATTTACAGCATAAAGTTTTCAAATTTATGTGTTGTATTCTATATGATTTATGGTTAATATATATAATTTGTACACAAAAAACACAAATGACTGTTGGCTGGGGTGGTAATGAGGGTGTAGGTGTCGCGGGAAGCGTGAGGGGAGGGAGACGTGAATCCCACTCCAAACTCATTTTGGCTTCTAATTAATTGTGGTGCTGCGGCCTGAATTCGTGGAAAAAGTCGGTTCCCCTTTTAACATAACGTAACACAGACTAAGAGGTGGAAGACAAAAGAGTGCGGTTCTAAAGGAAGCAAATAAAGAGAATAACAGCCCTTTAGAAAAAGTCTTTGTAAGAAGATTTTGGTACAGAAATAACTTTACAAAACTCCAAAAAAGATGAATTTATTATTTTATTACTCATCCGAATTCGATTGATTTTCATGCATTTAAATTTAATATTTTCCATTTTTATGCATTTAAATTTAATATTTTCCATTTTTATGCATTTAAATTTATTATTATATTACGAGAATCACGCTTTTATTTCGGATGCTCCTCATCGTTTTACCAGCAAAGTTTTCTTCAACCACTTGAACGAAAAGACAGAAGCTTTAGTAGAATTTTATATATATCCAGATCATGGGGAATATCACGACAGCATCTGCTTTATTTCACAACTGGGACCGAGCAAAGATTTTCATAACTTGGATGGAGAACTGTACCAACCCCATGCATCGGCGGAGATGTACTGCGTCACCTGCTTCACATTCAAGTAGTTGTCGATTCCCCTGGTGGAATTGCAAAAGATAGACAAAAGAGTCAGTAGACAAGCAAATAGGTCCAACCGCCCGTTGTATTTGGACCAGTGTTCGAGAAGTCGAAAAACGGAAGCGGAGCGGTCGAAGCCAAAAATCACCCATGCCGCCTAGTGGCCGCCTAATGGCCGCCTAGGCAGCGCTCAGCTCCAAAGAAGAAAACTCATTTTTTTTTAAAAAAATTACTCGGCTGAGCGGCCGCCCTGCCGGCGCCCTGGGCAGCCCCCAGCTGCTGAAATGCCCCGACGGGCCGCCCAGCCCCAAGTCAGGGCAGCCATCCTGAAAACGCCGCCCAGGGTGCATTCTGGAACAGTGGCTAGGAAATAGGCCAAGTATCGAGACAGGAAAAATGTAGTAACAGTTAGGGACAAACTTATCATCATATATGAACAACTTGGTTATTTTGCTTCCTCGGATGATGCTATTTGATTCTACTGATCGAATACTAAAAAAAAGGGATTTGAAATGAACGCTAATGTATATTGACATTCGTACCATTCCCCAAGTTCACGCCCAAAGCCACTACGCTTTCTCCCTCCCCATGGTGCTTGGGTAAAGGTAGGCTGCGAGCAATTGATCCAGACAATACCCACTTGAAACGCCTGCCACAACTTGAGTTTTGAGAAAGAGAAAAAAGAAGGGAAATCGCGCATAACAATCACAATATGAATTTGGGATGGGGGTGGTGTTATGGGTTATGATATATAGCACTCCTACAGTGCACCGTTATCGCACTCCTTCCATGTGGAAGTTCATTGGTGTGGCAGGTAGGTGTTATTTTTAACACTTTGTCGGGCCCACTGACATGTCCAATGAATTGTTGCCACTAGGAGTGTGATAATAGTGCCGGACCAGGAGTGTAATTTATCATTTTCCTGGTGCCCGGTTCAGGAATTTTAACCTGATTCCCTTTCGGAGCACGCGCTGATCGCGCTTTGGTGTCTCATGTGTTTGATCTGTTAAAATATTACCTTAGCAATCCGCTCACATCTTTCAAGATTTCGTGATAGAACAGCAGAAGCCAAGCCATAGCTAAAATGAAAAACAATACAAGGGGCATTATAAATCGGGAAAGATTGCAAATTCAGTAACCATACTGTTGGAGGATAAAGCTAACTCACTGTGTGTCGTTGGCCAACTCAATAGCTTCTTCTTCCGTTGCAAATGTTTTAACACAGAGAACTGGTCCAAATACCTCCTCTCGCCATATTTGCATTGAGGTTGTCACGTCTGTGATAATCGTTGGTTCAACAAAGAAACCTCTCTTTAAATGCTGCAAGGAAACACGGGATTGAGCTAATGCAGTTGTAGTCCCCGTGCAATAACGTTTTAAGCTTGGAGAGAGTTATACCTGAGGCCGTACACCCCCATACAAGATCGTAGCCCCTTCGTCCTTGGCTGTTGAAACGAATTTGTGCACTTTTTCATACTGTAATATCACGATATTTGTGTGTAAGTTTTCTGATATTAATACGTCTAAGGATGTTCATGGACCTCATCCAATAATAAAAAAACACAGCGATAGTTTCATTTTAGTGCCGAAATAATGCCGAAGCTATGATGCCGAATAAATGCCTATGGTGCCGAAAACTGTTTTCAGCCGTCGGGTATGTTATCCGACGGCCGAGATCAGTTCACTTAAGTGTACCGGATCCGGGTCGCAGGTTATGACCCGCACTTAAGTGAACTGATCCGACG
>JAOYMZ010043779.1:0-14872 GCA_025802335.1 Pinguicula primuliflora | reverse complement strand
TTTCTACAGTCCGGGTGATTACGATCCGTCACGCTTCCGCAACAACGTAAAGGTATATTCGTTGTACTCGTTACTATCGGATTCGTTCTACGTCAATTCATTATTGACCTACAGTATGGTTGCAGGAGCTGCGAGATTCGATCGTTTACTTTTCCACCCATTTGTCTGAGCTGAAGAGCCAGAGCTCGGCTCAGAAACCTAACTGAGGATCTTGTTTCAGAAACGAGGACCAAGAAATGTTGAATCACCTTCTGCTGATCTCCAACTTTAATACAGTTGTAATTCACACGGGAAGGGGATTTATGCTGCTGCTGCTGCTGATACTGATTGTTCGTGCCCCCGTTACAGACTTCAAGCCCGGATTTCAAGCTGTGGCAGTAGATTTCCAGTTTGTTCAGCTTCTTCTCAAGCTCTGCCATGGAGTATTTCAACTTGGAAGCTTCTATAATCGCCTCATCCCTCTTTCTCGTGGCCTGCACCAGCTTGTTGGAGAGTTCAGCCACCACAATCTTCCAATGATCATCCCTTGAAACAATGGATGACCCATCCGATGATTTGGGGCTCTTCTTCATCGCGAGCGAAGCCATGATAGATTTGAAGAGTCCATTCGGACTGGCTATTGACAGTCTGTGTGCACCATTGTTATCAAAAGGGACAACTGAGATTTTCTCCCTGTTGTTCGGCCTGCATTTGTTGCACAGAACGCTTGTCTGCTCGTCGTTCTCCGGCCTCTTCCTTGAAGACCCTCTGCTCCTGTGCTTCTCAGAATGATGCAGAGGAGTGGGATGGTGGTGCTGGTGATAATCACTGTCCCTCCTGTCCAAGTAATCACTCGCAGGAGTGGCTCTGAAACTACTCCTCCCCTGCGAAAGTTCGTCCTCCTCATTACCCTCTGCAATCTACAAAAAAAAAAAAAAAAAAAACCCAGCAATCTCCTTGTGTGAGACAATATGACAAACACTTAGCAACCAAAAAAAAGAAGCCCACTTACTGGTGTGAAGTGGGAAAGGCGGTGGGGTGAGATGGAGGCCTTTGAGGAACACGAAGAAGATGAAGTAGTAGTAGCCATGGATTTCAAATTCAATACCCAATAAAGCTCGAACCTTTTTCTGCTTTAAAGCTCATGACACTTTCGTGTTCCTTTCTTCTACATAACACAAGAGTCACTCTTACATCGTTTTCTTCAAGGTTGTCTTCTCGTCGGTTTGTAATAACCTCTCCATTTTTCCCTCTCCAAGAACGAAGCTGAGCTGCACGTTTGAAAGAAGTGGGAGGTGAATTTAATGCGACCTTCATCTACCACCATTGCTACTGCCAGCAATGGACCAGGACACTCAATGCAGCAGAGACATCAGTCTACAGAGATGCGCAACGCGCCAAGATTGGTGAGCGCATCGAAATGTTATTCCGTGGCGAATTATGATTGGTGCGTGATTTCTACATTCCACGAGAGAAATGTGGACACTGATATTGCCCTCGACCCAGATGGAAAAAAAAAACAATTAAAAGAGAATTAATTCATCTAAGGATGGATGAAAAAGGAGGAAAAATGGCTTGAAAAAAGTAATGCTCGTGGCAGGCTAAATTAATCATTTAACAAAATAAATAAATTGATCGAAAATCAGATTTTGAAAACCACAAATAACTCAATTTTATATTATTTAATTTTTTTCTTCTACTTCTTATTATTATTTTATTTTTTTTATTTTATTTTAAAAATTTTAAAATATTTGCAAAATATTTAAAAAAATGCGATAAAATTTACTTTTTCTTTAAAAGTGAAAGGTCAATTCATTTAATTATTTAAAAAATTATCAATAAAAATAGAAGTGGGAAAAAAAAATAGTGTCCTACCAATTTCTCAAAAAAGGAGAATCTAACTTAAAAAAAGAAAAGTAGAGTTTTAAAACACACATTTTAAAATAATCTGAAAAAAGAGAAGAGTGAGAAAATTAATCAAAAAATTAAGTGCTACAAAACAGGCACCAAGTGTCATGTAACATTTAGCATTTTATTGCTTTTCAGTAACCAAGAAAACTTTGTCCGCTGGTAATTAGGTGAACTACTGTTTAAGAGCTCTCGAGTTCAAGTTCTTGTAAAAGCAGTTGGTCAGACCTAATCCGTAGGAGTCTTTGGGTTGGCTACATGCTCCCTAGATTAGTCGAGACTGTAAAACTCTCGTATATTTGGGAGGAGCGAGAGTATTTCTCTCATTTACCTACCTAAAAAAATATTTTTCCGTCTTGTTGTTGGAGTCGAATTCTACAATTAGCGGTTGCAGAGATCGGGATTCTATAATTCTACAATTAGGGGTTAGCGGTAGTGGCGGATCCTGGGCTCTAACCATGGGTGCGCTTTACATAGGGCGTGTATCCTAAGGGTATCCTGGTATCTAATTAGGGGGTGCAACGGATGCAAGTACAAGTACAAAAAAATTTTATGGGATGCGTCTGCACCCCCCAGGCCCTATAACCGTCCGCCACTGGTTAGCAGTTGTAGTAATCTTTTTCCTTTGTATCAGAAGTAGAGTGTGTATATGAATGAAAAGGGAGAAAGGGGGAAGAAGTATAAAAAGACAACTACCATGCTTCCAATAAGCGGATGTAAAAGTCCCGCTAAGGTCATTAATGACCCCCGCCTTACCAAAAAGGTGAATTCTACACTCCCGCTTGTTGGAAGTCCAGGATTTTCTATCAGTTTTTGGAAGAGTGGGCAGTGACATATTGCAAAATTTGATCTAACATCGTGACACACAAAAATATGCCCCGAATTTGAATCTTAGTATAGCTATTGTGGTGCGGGGGTAATCTTGTAATTCATTTATTATAATATTCTACTTTCTAAATTAAAATAATCTTAAATATAGTATATCAAAATTATACTCGGGCATAATTTTGTCGATTTCGTCACTGTGAGTTTCTAAAACACTAATAAAGCAAAACTTAACCTTAGAGGTCTGTTTAATAGATAAAATAAATTAAATATATGGGATAAGATTTAGTGGATGATAAAATTGATCTCGTATTTAGTACATATGAATATAGAGAAATTTTCTCCTCTTGAATGCTTATGTGACAATTAATGATATACAATCCCAAATTGTAATCTTAGTCGTCCGTATTGTGATCGAACGATTAAGACCAATCTCATTTTTGAGTTGAATTTTTTTTGTTAGTACTCACATTTTTTAGATGAGATTGATCTTAGGCATTGGATCACAATACCAATAACTAAGATTACCATTCGGGGCCATATCTTATTAATCGGAATATAAGCATTCGGTAAGAGAAGGTTTTCTATAAGTATATAAGATTTTAGTATTTTTGTATATATTGTTATTTTAAAATTCCATATTGAGTAGTCAATATAATTCTCGTGAATGAATTTACTAATTTCAAATAATCAAATCTAACACCAGACGGGTATCGGGTATTTTTTTAAATTAGTATTGTAAAATTTGTGCCCGAATAAAAATTGGGTATAGGTTTAAGTATTGATTTTGTGTTTCGAATTCGGAATGCTCGAATTGGAATATCTTAATAAAATTCAGGTTGAATATTTCAAATTCTAATAAAAAATGAGAAAAATTAAATATTGCAAAAATTCTGAGAAAGATCGAACATATTACAAATAAAAAGTGTCATTCATATTATTTTTGGGTATTTGTTTAATAGGAAAAAAATCACTTTTAATCTCGTAGGATTGCTCGAGTTTCACTATTGGTCCCATAGGATTCAAAATATCACTATTAGTCTCATAAGTTTCATAACTCTAATCATTTTCTGTCCTTTTAATATGTTTTACCTGCAATAGCAGATTTTTTTTTTAGTTTTTTAATTTTTTAATAATTTAAACACAAAACTGAAATTGAAATAAAATATAATAAAAAAGAAAAAAATATAAGAAAAGTGTGGAACCAAACCTTTCTCTCGAAAGTTTCTCTCGAAAGGGAGTGAAAAACTTAAGGTACTGCAACAGCCTAATAAGATTTTTTGCTTTGCCTTCTCTCTAGGGTTCCGATCGACACTACCAATTTCTCGCATCTGGCCAATGCGGAATTCCTACCGCTGTCTGGACGACGTCAACATGACTATCGTTGCTGATTTTCCCTCACTATTAGAGGGGCTAGGTACTAAAAAAGTCAAAAAGAGGGGTTTTGTTGTGTAGGGCTCAGGGGCGGCGTCAGAGATGCTTCCTCTGTAGGCACCGGCGGCAATCCCACCTTCAACCACTCCAGCCTCTTCAATCCCTTCCTATAAGTCACTGATGGCCAAGGAACGGGTCGATTGGAGGAAGGAAATCACTATCCAACCGGAGGATGTGGTTCATTCACAATTCAGTTCCGAAGGCTCGATTTGTTTCAAGGAGAATGTTCAACGGCAAATGGAAAGTAACATGACTAATACCCTCATCATCAGGCCGCTGGGGCGCTATATGGGGTATCAAGCACTGCACAAGAGTCTGCTTCAATATTGGAAGCCTAAAGGGGAAATCAAACTAATCGACATTGATCGCGGCTTCTATTTGCTATGGTGCTCCAACACTGCTGATTATAATAGGGCTTTGTTCGAAGGGCCGCATACGGTGGCTAACCACTATCTTAGAGTCTTCCCCTGGCACCGTAGTTTCGATACACGGACGACCACATTGAGGTGGTTGCTACTTGGGTTCGTCTACCGGGTCTTCCACCAGAGTACTATCATGTGGATATTCTGCATGAAATCTCTAAATCAATTGGTTTCTACTTGAAAGTTGATGATCATACGTTATCGGAAGAGAGGGGTTTGTTTGCCCGTCTTGTAGTGCAGCTAGATCTCCGTAAACCTTTGGCATTATCGATAAAGGTTGACGATAAAATCTATCCTATCCAATATGAGGATCTGCATCAAATTTATTTTAAATGTGTCAGATTTGGTCATTCTGCTGTTAATTGTGGATACAATCCTGTTTCGGATGAAAAATCACCGAAAGTTTTGCCAGAAATGGTTGAGGCAGTAGGGCTTGTGGTTCAACTGGTGCAAGTTGGTGAGCAGATGCAGACGGGGCTCTCTCAACCTACTGGTTTGGGTGTCCCGCTGCCGAACAGAACCGCTGCCCAACGGTCTTCTCTGCCAGCCAACGGTTCCATCGGTCCTGCTAGGCAGGCTATGGTGGCTCACACAAATGAGGTCCCAGCCCATCTTCAGCTGCCAATGATCGACGACGTAACGAAGCCGGGCTCCTAGATGCATGTAGAGAAAAGAGGTTGGAGGCCCGTGAAGATCTTTGGCAATTCTACGAGTCCAGTCCTGATGCAATCAAAATCAAGATTTGCTATTTTAGATAACCCATTCGATACTGAGCAGGGCCTACCATCCGGGGGGCGACAGTGGGCACTTCCTCGAAGTCCAAACTACCAAAAGCCTACAGGACAGTGCCTTCAACAAATCGTCTGGCCCGAAAGACAAGGGAAAGAGAAAAGAGGGCCACTACCCGAAAACTTTAGGACCCAAAAAACCCTCTTCAGCCAACCCGGTTGGCGCTTCGCTTCCAGTAGTTCCAATTGTTTCCAATGGAGTTGCATCAAGTTTTCTTAGTTCTTCTACTCAAAAGAAGCATTATACTATCATTATTCCTCACCCTCTCTCTGTTTCCCCTGCAGGTACTTCCAATTCCACGTCTTCTCCCAGCGATATGGATCACACCAAAGTCTCTGAGCCATCTGGAATTCATATCAGTCGCCCGGTGCTATTGGGGCAGACAGGAGCCATTGAACCCTCTGCCAAGGTGCGTGTCCATGTTCCATTACCAAACGACCCTGCATTGGAGCACGAAGTCCATGGACAGAACAATGGTATGGTGGTGGATATACAGGATACACATACGGAGGCCCATCATTTTGAGACCCGATCATCGTGCAATCGTATAGGGGAGGGGAAGGACCTCGTTCTGAACGAGGTCCAAGCTGATCCGATAGGCGTCGAGCCGTCAGACCCCAATACCCAAGGCGTAGGGAGTATAACTACCCTTGTAGTGCTTGACCATCTAATTCAAATACTTTCGCCTCATATAATTATGTTGCTGAAACCTCGTACTAGTGGGGCTCCGGCTGATTCCATAATCGGTAGGATCAAACATGGTTTCGAAAGCTCCTTTCGAGTTGAGGCTCATGGCTTCTTCGGGGGAATATGGGTGCTGTGGAAAGACCCTTTACGTGTGTCGATCCTCCGTACTGACTGGCAATTCATTCATATGCTAGTCCACTTTGATTCTTCTTATGTATTTAACCTGATTGCGGTTTACGGTTCGCCTAACCCACGTATCCGTAAGACTTTGTGGCCTAATCTGTCTTTGATTGCAGATTCTATCTCTCACTCTTGGCTGGCACTTGGGGACTTCAATGCATTTCTACATAAAGAGGATAAAGTAGGAGGGAAACCGTCGTCTGGGTGTCCGCACATTCGAGTGTGTGTGACACATTCGGGTCTGATTCCTCTCGGCTTTGCCGGCTCACGCTTTACTTGGGCACGGGGGAGAAGTCACGAGAGGATCAACTGGGCCCTTGTCAACGAGGATTTCGTCTTAGTTTTCACTTATAGCAATGTCAGACACTTACCGCGTATTTCTTTCGATCACTCTCCTCTGTGTGTTTCGGTCCTACCTCAGGCGGCAGCTCCCCACCCCCCAAGAGTTTTTGTTATTATCGTGCATGGGAAGCGCATGAGCACTGGCCCACTTGGCTTGATGCTCATTGGCGCGATGACTTACCATTGGTCGAGTCTTTAGCTTTTTTGCAGGAAAACATTGAAGATTGGAAGACAACCTACTTTGGCAATATATTCAAACAAAAGTGCCATCTCTCTAGTAGGCTTGCAGGAATTCAGATATGTCTAGCCCGGCAATCGTCTGCCTATCTACTTGGGCTGGAATCTTCGATTTGATTAGAGTTGGAGGGCATTATGTCGAAGGAGGAACTCCTAAAATGCCAGTCCTTGCGCTGCAATTGGATCACCTTTGGTGATCGCAACACAAGCTACTTCCATGCACTTCATAAGGAGCAGCATCACTGGGGTGCCTCAAAAAAGTTGAGGCTAGGGGATGGTAGCTGGTGCTCAGACCGGGATACCCTCGTGATAGAATTTTCTACCTTTTATGCTTCAATTTTTGGTTCTAATATCACTGATCACTCGACGGTTTTACCTCCTTTTCCCATTAGCGGAAAGTTTCCCTTACTTTCTAATGCACACGATGTTTTTTTGGCTAGACCGGCATGCGACTTGGAGATTAAGGAGGCCCTGGACGAAATGGACTCAGATAAAGCTGCAGGATTGGATGGTTTCTCGGCCAGTTTTTTAAGCACAATTGGTCCAGGGTGGCTGAATCCCTCCTGCACTTCGCAGAGCAGTCCTTTGAGGAGTGTTTTATCCCCCCTTGGCGAATCAGGGGATGATCTCCCTGCTTCAAAAACAATATAATCCTGAGTTTTTTGATCACTTTCGCCCTATTAGTCTTATTAACATTAGTGTTAAAATTGTTACGAAGACTGTTGCTAATAGGTTGAAGGTGGTTTTACCTCTTCTAACTTTTAAAATCAATCAAGTTTTATTCAGGGACGGAACATCTCGAAAAATATCATAGCAGCTCAGGAGGCCATTCATACTATGCATTTGTGCAAGGGACGTACAGGCTTTATGGCTATAAAAATTGATCGTTCCAAGGCCTTCGACAGAATGGAGTGGAGCTTTATAGAGGATACTCTTAAGGATGCGTGCATCCTTGGATATCTTCTAAAACTGATCATGTCCTACCTCTACACCAGGTCCACAAAGATTGTATGGGGGGGCCTTGGTCCGGTTTTTACCCCCCGAAAAGGGGTGCGACAGGGAGATCCGCTTTCTCTTTATCTATTCGTACTCTGTATGGAACGTTTATCACGTATGATTCAAATTGCTGTCGAAAGGAGTTATTGGAAGCCCCTTTGCTTTAAAAAATATTTCAAACTGTCACATTTAATGTTTACTGATGACTTATTATTGTTTGTAGAGGCTTCGGTTGGGCAGGCTCATGTGATCAATGAAGCCCTCTGCCTGTTTTCGGCATCGTTGGGGCTGACAGTAAATGCGGCCAAATCTGTCGTTTGGTTTTCTACTAATGTCGATCATCTCCTTGCATCTCAGGTGGTAGAGGCTCTGGGGATTCGGCAAGTGAACAATTTGGGAACCTATTTGGGAGTCCCGATACTTCACTCTCGGATCTCTAGGTGTTCTCATGATGCCTGCTGGACAAAATGAATAAAAGGGTTTCACATTGGCAATCAAGGAAGATTAGCATGGCCGGGCGGCTGGTTCTTTGCAACTCAGTCCTCTGTGCGCTGCCATCTTACTCCATGCAGACAACTTCATTTCCCATCTCTGCTTGTGAGGAGATGGACAAATTGGTTCGTTCTTTTCTTTGGCAGGGTGGTCCGAATAGCGCAGGAAAATCTCTTGTCCGTTGGGATACAATCTGCACCAACAAGGCCAAGGGGGGGCTCGAACTCAGACACTTCCAGGATGTGAACCTGATTTTTATGATCAAGTTGAAAGAGATCTTTTATGCTAAATAAAGACTGGATTGTGTGTCTTCCCTCTCGACACATACTAGACAGGGAGGATCCCATTTATGGTTATGCATTTCCAAACTTATCGATTTCATTAGGAGTTTATCTCGTTGGGTTGTCGATAATGGTACCTCGATCTGCTTTTGGACAGATTGATGGTTCCTGTTCGATGAACCCCTTCTCCCTATGGCCTTACTTCCTGTGGTAGATTCAGATTTATTTCTAAATGTTACTGATTTTTGTTCAGGTTCCGACAAATGGGATCGAAACAAACTGGGAGCATGTCTCCCTTGGGAGCTCGTTACCAGGATTCTTCTAGCCATACTGGCTCCTCATCCATCTGCGGGGTGCGATAAATGGTCCTGGACCCTGTAATCTTGTGGGCACTTCACCTATGCATCAGCACGCGAATTCCTATTCGGTCAGCGACCCTCCACCAGTGTTGACTTCCCCTGGGATGCACTCTGGTCGATCAAAACACAGGAATCAGTCAAGTTATTTCCATGGAGAGCTCTCAATGGAGTGGTTTGGTCAAATTGGGAGCATTTTTGTCGAAGAATTTCAGCCTCGCCAGCTTGCTCTAGGTGCGGCAGGGATGAAACGACTATGCATGTGCTACGGGATTGCCCCCGGAGCAGGCGTATATGGACTTCTTTACATCCAGCGCTACCTCAATCTTTCTTCACTATCAGTTCCTTTGAGACCTGGGTTGATTGCAACATCCGAGGCTCGGCTAGTTCCTGGCTTGTTGGAAGCTCTGGCTTGCCCGGAATGAGGAGGTTTTTCAGGAAAAGAGCATCTCGGACCACAGCCTCATAGCCTCTATTAGAGCTGGTTTCATGGAAGGACAAAGGATGTTACCGTTCTCCAAAAATTCAGCCACGGCGCCTACAATGCAAGAGTCTTCTTTCTACCTCCAGGACTTCTTCGGATAAGTGCACTCCAGCCTCAGACAGTTTCGGACTTGAGGTAGATGCAGCGGTATGCCGGTTGACGGGCTGGGCTGCGTGTGGTGGTGTTCTACGCAGTCCGGATGGAGATCGTATTTCCTACTACTCCAGAAAAATCGGTGTATGCTCTGTCTTAACCGCAGAACTTTGGGCTATTTTCTATGGCCTCGCATTGTTACATGACAGACTGCTGCAGAGCGTGGTTATTCTGTCCGACTGCAAGCTTGCAGTCGACCTTGTCATGGGCAGGAGGAGTGATTTGAATAACTCTGAACTTATCCGATGGACCTGTCTTCGTATGGCTTCTTGTAGAGTCTCACTCATCCAGTATATCCCTAGAACGGAATTCCGAGGCCGATGCTCTCGCTAAGCTAGGCTTAGCCCATGATCTGGTGGATCCTCTACATAGTCCACTGCTCTCATCAAGCTCAACCCAAGCGATCAACCTCCTTCCCAGCAGCTACAACACAGTGGAGGTGAGAAATTTCACGTTTGATCCATCTTGAAAGAGTTTTCTACCTATCCATTTGGTTCCATGGCTTTTAAGCCTCATATGTAAACAAAAAAAACCCTTCTCTCTTACTTGTCTTTGTCGATCTCTTGCTTCAATCCACCACTAGTCGCCGCCGCTGCCGTTGTGACTCATCGCTACTAGCCGCCGCCACTGTGACTCGCTGCTACTAGCCGCCGCCACTGTGACTCACTGCCAATCCTCTATTTGCTTAGAGAGGTAGGTACTCGCCTTTTTCTCGTCTATTTGCTCATACATGTAGATTCTTCTTAATCGTTGTTTTGACGTGGCAAATATGCTCTATTGCAATTTTCTATATCCAATTGTGTGTCAGAATAATGCATGTTGATAACTAGCACAAACTTGTGAAACAGGAGTGCTGATGAAGGAAAAGTGACCGTTTTCTGATTTCTAGAATCAAATGAAGTAGGATTTGGAAGAAAACCAATCCGGAGAAAAAAAATGTTTGGCCACTTTCTCTATTAAATTACAAGTGTGATTTTACATTGTATATGTGTGTTGTTGTTTTTTATGTTATATATGTGTTTGTCAATAAATTTGTTACAATTCAGAAGCTACAAGGAACTATTCATTCTATTCATAAAATGGTGGGAAAAAAAGACAAAAGAAAGGAGAACTCTTTTGTTGAAGTACACTATTTAGGCTAAAGTGTTATGAAAAAAATCTAAATTCTTGATGCTATTATTCTTGTTTTGAATTGAACCACTGATGCAGTTATCTAACTTATGAAGTTAATTTTATGTTATAAGCATTTTTTTTTTATTTTTATGGTGAAATGAATGACAGGAAATGATCATTTTTCTTTTTTTCTAATTTTATTTAATTTTTATCCAGTAATATATTTATTTTATTTTATTTCATTTTATTGTTTTATTATTTTTTTACGTTTTATTAATTTTTATCCAGTAAAAACCTGCTGTTGTTGCAGGTAAAACATATTAAAAGGACCCAAAGTAATTAGAGTTATGAAACTTATGAGACTAATAGTGATATTTCGAATCATATGGGACCAATAGTAAAACTCGAGCAATCATATAGGACTAAAAGTGATATTTTTCCTTATTTAATATCCAAATTCGAAATTCATTATTTTTTAGTTATAGTTTTGTAAGTAAGAGGCAAATTAATAATTTCAACCAGAAATTTAAATTACTATACTAAATTCCACCCTTGCAAATGACAAACAATTTTTCACATTTTTTCATTGGTTAGGGAAAATATTTCTCTACCCATCCTTTATACTAAACAAGTGATTTAGACTTTAGTAATATAATTTTACGAAATCTCACTAAAACTCTAATACTAAATGGACTCTAACCGAAAAGATTTTCAAAATTTTCAACGACAAATCATCAAAACCATACAGAGTCAGTGGCAGATTTATGAAGACTTGGGGGCACAGGTAAAAATGCCACTTTACAAACCACTCTGCGAGAGGGGTTTGTACAAACCTGACTTATGCCCAAAATATGAAATTACCCAAATACTCCGCTTCCCCTTTATACTTAAACCTAATTTTTTCATTTTCTCTCAAACCGTTCATCCCTCTCTCCTTTCGCGAAGCAGCCACACGGTTCTCGACTCGATCTTTTGCCGTCGTCCACTGCACTTCCAGCACAGTAGCATCTTCTCCGACCATTTTCACCGAGTAAGTAAACCTCAAACGTCGTCAATCCCAATTTTAAGCTCCAATTGTGTGAATTCGCATACATCCGCGAAATATGTTTGTCTGATGTGTTCTCATGATTTCATCTTCTTCGATTCATATTGTATGTTGTTTTCGGGTGTGTTTGGCTTATTGTATTCGTTGTTTCAATGTTTTACATGCGTGGTTGGATATGTTGCTTACGCCGGTTTTTGTTCAGGTTGGTGAAATTTAATGTTTGATTATCGGATGTTGCACTTTGATTTTTTTATTCCTTCCATCTAATCTTCATGTGTTTCTACTTCACATGTTTTCAATACGGTCATAGAGCATGGATTGTGGGAGTGAATTCAATCCCGGCGAGTTAACTTCGGAGAACTTTGATGACGATGACGACATACCCACATACAGGCGAGCAGGTGGTCAGAAGAAGCCCCAGGGCAAGGATACAGGTAAAAAAAAGGTAAAAAAGTGAAGGACCAGGATCGTGGTAAGAAAGTTTACATGAACCCCGATGAGGAGAGGATCGTACTTGCAACCATGAAAACACTAACACAATGGGGGTGGAAGAATGGTCAGAGCTGGAAGCCAGGAGCATAAGTCAAGTGTGCTGAAAGGATCAAGGTATTAGTTCCAGGTTCAAGAGTAGAGGGAAACAACGTCGACAACAAATTGCACTTTTGGGCGAAGCAGTACCGGTTGATCACCGAGTTTGCGAAACGAAGTGGTGTTTCCATTGACCAAACCAGCCATAACATTGTTGTGGACTCTGATGACATATGGAAAGAGTTGTAGGAGCTAATCTCTTTCATTTTTGGTTTGCATATTTGCGGTTTCTGTCATTACATATTTGAGGAATTTATTCTTTGGTCATTGTGACAGTGTAACAACAAGTTCTTGATGTTGAGGGGAAAGTTTTTTCCTTACTACGAGCAGTGGGCTGATTTGTTCAGGCAACATCAAGCGTCAGGTTCAGGTGCTAGGGATCACGGTACAGCGGAAGTGCAGTCACACTTCCCCGAGAATTTTCAGGACCTTATCGATGATCACCAAGAAATGGAGCAGCCTGGTTCTAACACTGAGATGAAGACCACACCCGCTTCAGACAAATCAGCCTCTGCCGCACAAGGGAGTACGGGTGCCCCGTAAGAAGCCCAAGTTGGAGGTGCCACCGGGTCTTGAATTATCCGTTGGTAATACTTTGCAGAATGTGGACAAGGTATGTAGGGGACTCCTATCGAAGAAGGAGGTCGCAGTCGATGTGCCTGACATGGATACGAAGGCTGATACGTTGCTCAAGCAGGTATAGCAGATTGAAGAACTTACCTTTACCCAGCACGTTTGGTTAGTCGAGCATCTATTGACGAGAGAGGCACAATTTCGTGTTTGGAAGCTTTTTGATGTTGAACGTCGACGTAAGTATGCGCTCTGATTCATTGCAGGCGAGTTCGGGTGATATTGCGTAGCTTTATTTGGGTTTTGTTGAACATTACGCTTTGGATTAGTTTTGTTGGCTGTTGGAACCTTACGCTTTACTTTTTGTGAACAAGTGGTATGTTATTTCGGAATTTGGCAAGTACAAATATATGTGGTAACGTTAGTTACCGTTTTGGTTATACACCGTATCATTTTGTTTATGCTCTCCTATTTCAGACTGGATATCAACCAGCTTATTCAACGGTAAGGGCAAAATGGTCAAATTTACACATTCTGCCCGAAACCCTGGTTTAATCCACTCTAACAGTGAGGATATCGAACACGCTGTATACAATTTTATTATAAACAGGACAGACGTTACCAAACAGGACTGAAAAAATATACTCAAAATTTTTCGAAAATATTCCAAAAAATCAGGTTTACTTTTTCATGCCAAAACCAGCCTAAAGGAGACACCAAAGGCATTGTTTTTCCTAGTTAAATTAATATTATTTACTTTTGTTGGGTTAGGGTGGACGCATTGTTTTTCCTAGTTAAATTAATATTATGGCTAGGGTGGGATGGGGCGTGGGGGTGGGGGTCTGTACGGGAAAATCTGAATCCATCTCAATTAATCCACTGTTATTATTTTAGAATATGTCCATTGGCTCGCCAGGCCCATCCTTGTTTCGTGCATTTAATGCTCTTTTCTTGCTTTTTGGCAAGAAATAATTCCAGTAATTTTGCAATGAAAAATTTGAGATTTCTATTCCCCTCGACTTCAATTTTATTGGCAGAGAAGTGAACTAGGGGAGATACAACTACAAATAATATTTACCTAGTTACCATGGTCTATTACAAATAATGGAGATATATGACATCACCTACTGTAATAGAGGGTTTAATGGAGATTACATGTATGCAGAGGCCCACACACTAGAAGTGTATATTTTGATTAATATTCTTTTGTTATAATTCATAAAAATATAATATAATAATAGCAAACAGCGGAAGCCGAATTCACCATCTACCACCGCATAGGAGTGAGACGGATGGTTCGATGGACAAAAGTATGCGTGTTAGACATGTCTCCCACCTACATAGAGATGAGATAGATCCGAAGCGGGACCATCGGGCCTCGTCCTGGGCCTTGGTTCAGAAAGCTTGAGCCCGGATTATAACTCTGATCCATATTTTCAAGAAAAACAAAATATGACCGGGTGCAATGAAGGTCCCATCTCCCAAATCCCTCTCCTAATTTAATTCCATTCAAGCCAATTTCATGACTATTTTCAATTCTAATGGTGTGTTGTACTCGTGACTAGTCCAAATTTCATAGTTGTATTGTATTGTAAATTGTTTCTTTTATAAGTAGTTGCTTGTTGAGTTGACTTGGTGTCTACACCCCACCAATATGAGTTTAATGACAAGAGCCGTACATTCGCATCAGCCGGAGCTGTACATGCAGCCTTTACCTATTGCATATTCCCCAAAGCCTTTGGCTTGGACTTATAGTGAATTAGTGAACGTAATTAAATATACTTTATATAATGGGAGAGAAATTGTATTGTTAGGTTAGCTATTAGTCAGTGGCGGATCCTGAGAGTCTAAAAGGGGGTGCACTTCATATAGGGATGCGGTATCCTGAGGGTATCCTAAGGTCTAACTAGGGGGTGTGATAGGGTGCAAGTCAAAGTAGAAAATTTTTTTAGAGGGTGCGTCTGCACCCCCGCCGCCCATTGAAGGTCTGC